>JAVYIG010001958.1:0-283585 GCA_035222895.1 Strongylocentrotus droebachiensis
TCCGTTGCCCTTGCCAACGCCCACCGCCTTCCATCCAAGAATCGTGACAACACAACAAACGCGCCTGAACCGATCATCGCCAAATTTGTATACATGGCCCAGAGGAAACGGTTGCTAGCTGCATTTAAAAGGAGGCCACAACGTCCTGGAAGTGATCAAGTCATTGCAAGGATCAGTGTATGCACCGACTTACCCCCGCACTGAAAGCCGAAAGAGGCATCTTGGCAACAAAAGCTTACAAACTCAGCAAGGAAAACAATTTATACAGTAGGTTTGCGGTTGCACCATGTGTGTGAGAGAGAGAGAGGTGTATATCTACATCACCATGCAAGCCGACACTTACAAGCAGCATCTGAAAACAATTTGTCGACCAAAATTGTTGTTGCCGGCTGCAAAGTCATCCTCTACACTAAACCAAAAATTCATCTGAATGGCAGCGCTACAAGGAATAAGGGGTAAGATCAATTGATCACACAGCACTCACAATCATCCAGGAAAAGAAGGAAGCAATCACTGAAGTTGTCTCGAGTCTTGAGGATGGTGAACAACTTATTTGTAAATGGGGATTCCGGTCAGAGTGAATACAAGCAAAGATTTAGCTCCACAGATCAATCTGACGAGAGTTTGACAACATGAGCGATGTTTTCCATAGACTTATGGCAACCAGCGACATCATCATCAGCAGTAGGTTGATTGGAGCACCAAAGTCTCGACCATTACCTCGTGAGGTTCAAGAAATGGTCAAAGCATCATCTGGACAATGAGAGATATGACAGTGATTCTGAGTAGCATGGTAAGTGCATAGAAAATTTTGTTTGTATTTTGTTGACGTTCGAGGATGCCTTCTTGAAGAAAGTTACGTTAGTAAGACTCCTTTTTACTATTGTTTTTTTCTTCCTCCAGCAAGCCTTAAGAAAGTCTTTGAAGGACCTGGTGTTGAGAAAAAAATGCTTCACCGAGAAGTAATACTGGCTCACCACGGCACCACGCCAAAGCACCCTGATCGGATGCTTCGTTATGAACACCTGGCAGAGAAGACAGACGAGGTGGGGTGGAACAAATCATCTCCAATCATGAAGAAGAGCCAATGGATATTGAGGGGGAAGACATGAATGAAGAAGAAGAATATAGTCAGGAAGATGAAGAAGAATATAGTCAGGAAGATGAAGGAAAATGGAAATTGTGCCTCGCAAAGTACCTATGTACAAGCAATGAAAGCAATGAAAATCAAGATCCACAAATCAAAAAAAGACATGTGTGGATTGTGTTCAAACTACACCAATGCTCAGGGTCAGCTGAAGGAAGATCTTCAAGAGGCATATAATGCCCACAGGGCAGAGGTAGAGAAGGTCAGGAGTTTGTGAAGGCACAGAGCAAGGAGAAAGCAATTTCATCTGACCAGTTTGCCAGAGCTGTAATTGACTTTCAAAAAGTCATGTACTTGCCAAGGTCAAATAGAAGTGAAATCTTCTATAAAAAGACGACTTGCTTGCCACAATTTGACTGTATATGAGTTTGACAAAAAAGATGGACTTTGCTACTTGTCAAATGAAAGGATAACGAAAAGAGGTTCTAATGAAATTGCTTCCTACCTTCTGGACTACCTAAGAGAAGTTGACGAAAAGGGTGTAAAAGAGATAGACTTCTACAGTGATGGATGTGATGGGCAAAACAGAAATTCGGTCTTGCCAGGAATGGCGACGGCTTTTAAGGAGTGTAATAATGTAGCAATAATCACTTTTCAGTACTTCAAGAAATGCCATGTGCAATGTGAGTGTGATTCTATCCATGCCCATATTGAGCAAAGGCTCTCAAAATCACATGAACTTATGCACCCTGTCCAACTTTCCTCCATCATCAGGGAGGCAAGATCAAACCCAGGTCCTTACACGGTCAAGTGTGTCAGGACCCAAGACATCTTGTCCTGGCGATCATACTCACAGCAGGTGGGTATTCTTAGGACCAGGAGATCAGAGGAGGGTGTTGCTGAGGACTGGACTACTTAAAGAGGTTCAGCTCAAGAAAGGAATGTCCCATGCAAATCTTTTTCAAGATTTCACACTTACAGGATCAATATTACATACTTTCTCTAGGCAGGGTCATCTTAGAAACCTTGCAAAGACTGTACAGCTTCCTGGTCGGCTTTAACGATGATGATGAGTAAAATATCCTATTGTCCAGATTGAAAGGAGCATGTTAAGTAAATCATTTAAAAGAAATTATTAAAAAATTGTTAGAAGAAAAAAAAATCTAGTACTACGTTTCTTTTTACAGAAGAGCAAGGTGAGGAAAAGGGTTCCCCAGCCTCAGAAATGGCAGCAAAATATCCAGATCAAGCGGATCCATGGTCAACCATATCAGTCACGAAATGGAGAGGCACGTGTAGCACGAATGATTGGAGAACCATGTAACGATAAGGATAAGGATTCATGTAAGCTTGGCTGCAAGGAGAATGTAAACCCTGCTCAAAGAACAGCCATTTTTAATCAGTATTGACAGTGTAGGTCTTTTGAGCGCCAAAGAGATTTTATTTGTGAGAATGCGTTTGATAAGCAGGGTAGTTCAGGCAAGAAGAAAAAGACATACCTCCTTCCAACAAATAATGGTAAACAGAATGTATGTCACTTGTTTTTCCTGAGAACTCTATCTGTTTCTCAGAAGACTGTTCTGTACACCCTACAGAAACGAGATGGTGCATTTTCAGCCAAAGATAGAAATGATTACTTGAATGCCGTGAGAGATCACATAAGGCAGTTTCAAGGCATTGAATCCATGCATCTTGTTTGGTCTTCTTCAATCAATGTCATAGATCAAAAGTTCTTAGAGTCAAGACATACTCTGATGGAAGTTGACTCTGTTCATAGCACCATAGAACAGGTCAAACGGAAGGTCCAGGTACACCATCCAGATTAGTGGCCTATGGTTGGATCCATGACACGTCCAAAGCAACCTTACCATGTGAAGCAGCTCAGGTTTGGAGAGTTCTTTGACTTGAAGAAACTTGCTGCAGAAATTCTGCATGAAACCCAGAGAGATGTGTCTGGAGAGAAAGTGCAGTGGACCAAGCTGAAGCACTTGAGGTACGAGAAAAGTTCACCTCTTACCATCAAACTCAAGTACGATTTTGATGAGGAGTTCCATGAGGTGATGGTCTCTGCAATCCTCAACTTGAGGCACTCTACGGTACACAGCTGCTGATAAGTGCGGCAAAGAAAAGTTCACCTCTTACCATAAAAACTTAAAGAATCCTTTTGGCGCAACTGGACAGAATGCAGCCCAAATGTGGTGCCTCATTTTTGCCTAATGTTTGGGGACTTGGTTGAGGAAGACAACCCTTTCTGGAAGCTCATAGGCCTACTGCTATGCAGTATGGATATAATATTTTCTTCAGCAGTGACAAGGCAAGAAACATACTTTCGGAATCACTTGATACAGGATCATCATAAACTTTTCATGGAAATATTTGAAACACATCTACGACCAAAACACCACTTTATGTTGCATTATCCGTGGGCACTAAGAGAACTTGGACCTTTACGCCAGTACTGGTCCATGCGGTTTGAGGCAAAACACAATGGCCCGAATTCACAACAGTGGTACAAATACCCCCGGGGGTTTAAACCCCCCCCCCCCAGGTTTTCGAAACCATGGTTTAAACCCCCAGGGGGGGGGGGGGGGTTTAAACCTCTCTCTGATTCACCAACGATGGTTTCATTTGTACCATGGTACAATCCTAGACCATGGATTGTACCATGGATTGTACCATGGTTTCTTTCTACTGAGCATGATCAGTAGATCAGATGCTGTCTGCTACATCTAAAAATGGAGGCCAGGGGTGATGCAGCTACTGTGTGTGCAGGGAGGGAGAGGACGAAAGGGAACTGGCAAGTGGGAGAAAGAAACTTCCTGATAGAAATGATAAGCAAGAGGAAGGGAATTTTACTCTCTAGAAGGACCGATTATCTTACAAACTCGAACAAAGCTGGTGCATGGGAGGCCTTGGTTGAAGCATTCCATGCCAAGTTTGGTAGGAGATGGAGTGGCACTCAGATCAAGGATCAATGGAAAAGGATCAGAATCAATGCAAAGAAGGAGTATTCCAACTATACCAGAGAGAGTAGAAAAAACAGGAGGAGGGCCACCTCCACCTGAACCCAGCAACCTAACTAGAATAGTTAGGGTACTTTGCGCGTATGACTTTGTGCAGCTCAGGAATAAATTTGATGATGACAACAACCAGGACCAAGAAAACATCATCGCGATAAATTCACTGACTTCAATAGCAACTGGCCGTAATGAGTAAGTAACTAACGTTAGATCTGTATACTTGGGTGTAGAGACTGGAAGCTTAGCTTATTTTCCCTCTTTACTGATCCTTCCCATCTCAATTATGGTTCAAACTTAATTAAGATTGTTTCTCCAATACCTTTCTAGGCTAGGCCTAGATCTAATAAATGAATAATTGGTGGCAGCATTGACCAGTTCTTTACTACTTTAGGGAAGGCCATTCCAATAATTTACACTCATTATTGAGAAACTAAATAGTATAGACTCTACTGCCCAAGTCTTTTATTGAAACGTTGTTTGACTACCTTGAAATGATGGCTTCTTGTTGTTGAGCTAGTGGCTAGTTGGAAGAATTTTGAGGGATGTACTCTGTCGAAGCCGCTCAGGATATCAAATTCAATTCAGCTCTTTCTAGACTAGTTTCTTCTCTTTGCTACTGTGAGTGCAGGGAGGGAGAGAACCAAAGGGAACTGGCAAGTGGGTGAAAGAAACTTTCCCTAAGAAATGATCAGCAAGAGGAAGGACATATTACCCTCCAGAAAGACAGATTACCTAACCAACTCAAACAAAGCAGGTGCATGGGAGGCCTTGGTGCAAGCTTTCCATGCCAAATTTGGAATGAGATGGAGCACAACCCAAATCAAGGACCAATGGAAGAGGATACGGATGAATGCTAAGAAGGACTATTCAAACTTTTCCAAGGAGTCCATAAGAACAGGAGGGCCACCTCCACCTGAATCAAGCCATTTCAGCTTAATCGTGAAAGAACTTTGCCCATAAGATTTCATGCAACCCAGGAATCCTTTTGATGATGACAATACCGAAGACAACTTCGCGATAAGTTCCCTCAATTCCTTGGCAACTGGCCGTGACAATCTTCACGAAAATCGCTAGAGTTTGGTTATTATCAATCATTCTACTTGGCGACCATCCCGCTTCAACGTCTAGAGAGAACTACGTTTCACAAGAACTCCTATACATCACTGGATAGCGTACGTGTTGGCGATTATTTTCTGACAATTTTCTCAAGAAATCAATAATTTTCATCTCAATTTTGGAGCCTTTTGTGACTCCTTTTCGTTTTTTCGCTCTATAAGAACTTTTGAATATCAACAAGGTATTCGCGTATCTACTCAATTTTCATAACAATAAAAAACATTCTGTTAACAACCATCACTTTCATCAGCTTAGCTTACTTTACACATCCTCATCACATTTTTGGTTGCAACGCGCTTCATCATTCGCGCATCTCAATTATTACGTCATATCTCTAGTGTTTCGTCAAACTTAGTCACCTGTTATGGCGAGTAACTTTCACTTACTAGACGATGAAGTGTCTATGAAGTCTACTCTTAACGACTCCGTCTCGGAAGCTGTCAGTTATGCTTTGGTTACTGGTGCTAGCACAAAGAAGAGGCATTCTTCAACAATGCCCGGGACATCAGGACCGAAGCTGAACAACGATCTGGTTGCTGACCTAGTGCGACAGGTTATTTAGGTCCTGCAACCCATCATTATCAAGACTGTGGCAACTGCAGTGACTGCGGCCATGGATTCCGTCATGGAAGGCTAGAACAATATGGCCGTCGGGAGCATATGGTCTGCCTGAGACAGCTGGGGAGGACATGTCCGAAGTGGTGGTGAGGCTGGGGAGGGAGATTGGTGTGGAGGTGACGAGGGGGGACATCAGCGTCTCACATCGTCTACCAGGTGACAAAATCCATAATATGCCATCTTGGTGATGCGTGACGTAATAATGCTACTGAAGAAATCCAGGTCGCAAGTTTTAAGTGAGGAATTAGGAACTGGGCCTTGTGGGAGCAAACTCGACATTGTCTCTCTTTTCAAGGAGGAGATACAGACTCCGTCGCTCACCTGACTGGCAACCTGGAGCTCTTTGAGGCTGCGGTGCAGGAAGTGAGGTAAGGGCAGACAGACATCGTCCGCTCTCTACCCTTCCTGGATGAAAAATTTGAGGAACTGAAAGAGACGACACGACAATTGGAGAAAGACAACGAAGAACTGACTGGAATTCCAGAGAGCAGAGATGAGAGGCCACAGATGTTAGCTTTGAAGGTCACCCAATGTGTCTCCCGTTTGCTGAAGGAGAGTGATATCGACATTGCACATCGGCTGCGTGCTCCAAGGTCTTGGGCAGATCATCAACCACGATCTATCATTGTAAGACTTAACAGTCGCAGAGCGAGGAACGCAGTCTACAATGGCCGCAAGAAGCTAAAGGATATAACAACCAGGGACATTGGTAGCGCAAAACAAGTTCTACATAAACGAGAACCTGACGAGCGTTACCCGAGAGCTGCTCGGAATCGTGAATGTCGAGAGGAAGAAGGCGGGCTTCCAATTTGTGTGGACCATCAGCGGAAAGATACAAGTCCTGAGCTTATGAAGTTTGATGGTGACCCATTGAAGTATTATGAATTTGTACAGTCATACGACTGTATGATTGGCGACACCCCAATGTCCAGTAGTGGCAAACTGATGAGACTGTTCCATTGTTGCGGAAGAGCAGCAAAGAAGGTAATCCAATGCTGCATGATGATGACACCAGATGAAGGCTACCTAAGAGCTAGGAGCTCCTTGCAGAGAGATTTGGTGATAGCCATAAGATCGAAGAAGCCTGGTTGAGGCGAGTTACAGATGGCCAAGCTGTATTAAACAACTGTAATCAGCTAAGAGAGTTTGCTGACGAGTTGTAGACTTGCACAGAGACCCTCAAGGTTTGACGTTGCATTAAATTATTAGAGAAAAAAGACGATTGTTGTACTGTTCTTGACTTTTGGCTCCCTTTTCTTCCTACAACTGCCCCCATGCTCCCCCCCCCCCCCCCCTGGCTATGCGCCTGAACTGTGGAACTCTTATGTGACCACTTCACTCTCAACACAGAAAAAATTGAAGTCCGCAAGGAAAGGTTAGAGTTTTTTGGCAATGTACTAAGAGCAGATGGGGTATCGCTTGACCCCAAGAAAGTGCAAGCGATAATCAATGCATCAGATCCGTCTAGTGTTCAGGAAGTGCACAGTCTTGTAGGACTTATCAACTACTGCGGACGATTCATCCCTGACCTTGCAACGCTGTCTGCTCCTCTACGTAATCTAACTAGAGAGAAAGTAGAGTGGCAGTGGACAAGAGAGCATCAGAAAGCCATGAGTAACATGAAACATTGCCTTGCAGCAGGATGCAAGAATGCCTTCTACGATCCAGAGAAAAATACGCAACTTCTCGTTGTTGCCAGTCCAGTTGGAATTGGTGCTGTGCTGGCACAGAAAACCAGGGATGGGAAGCCCTCCGTACTTGTGTTTGCTAGTCGATCACTCACACCAGTAGAGCTGTTTTGATCGTTTAAGTATACATACGCCAGTCTTTTGTTCTCATATGAAAATGATGGTCTGAAATTGGAAAAGCCAAGTGACTAGCTTTCTTCGTGGTAAATTCTGACATTTTCTGTACAAAAAGACATACTTCGTATTGAAAATGCTTTGTTAGTGAAGCTGTACTATCACCTGCTGCATCAACCAGTGGATTTTAGTAATCACAGCCGTGAAAATGTGAGTTTTAATGACTGTTTTTCTGCCATCGTATTTCAATTATAGCATGTACAGTAATTTTCAATGCTGTAAAAATCTGTCTATGGTCAGTGACATTTGGCTCTGAGTTGCTATTGTCAACTAACTGCATTGTTAGAGAGATTGTACTCACCGAGCTTTTTGAGAGCTGAATTCCTATTGAAAGTCAATTGTAGGTCTAACATGGCTGGCAACCTACCAGAAAAGCCTAAGAACCGGGGAAAGGGGAAGGAAAAAGAGAGAGCAGGAAAAGGCGTCCTTGCTTTCTACAGTAGTGCAAGACCTCGTCATGGATGATAGATTTCTCAATATTGTCAATAGCCATATTGAGAAATGTCTTGCAATTTCCATTTCATGTTCATTATTTCTTTGAGTTCTTCCTCTTGTCTTTACTTCTCTTTTTAATTGTGTGTTCAAAGTTCAATGTATACTGTGTATCCTTCATGTAAATATGTTGTCAATGTACAATGTTTTTCAATGTACTTTTTTTAAATGGACTTGAATAAAATAAAATAAAATTGAATTGAAATTGAATTGATATTCCCAGATAGAGAGAGAGGCCCTGGCGATAACAGGGGCATACAACATTTTCACCTCTAACTCTATGGCAACACGTATGAAGCAGTCACTGACCACAAGCCTCTGGTGACTATATTCAACAATGCTCATAGCAAGCCCCCAACGCGAATTGAGAGATGGATTCTCAAAATTCAGGAGTATGACTTTACTGTCGTATATGAGCCTGGGAAGTCCAACCAAGCGGACTACCTGTCTCGCCATCCACTACTGAGCGTACAATCCGCGAAGAGAAAACAGCAGAGCAACATATCGAGGCGGTTACTGATCATAAGCCTCTGGTGACCATCTTCAACAATCCTCATAGCAAACCTCCAACAGGAATCGAGAGATGCATTCTCAAGATTCAAGCTAATATTCCAAATCTTTCTGCCCAAATTGAGGCCTCTACTGAAGAATTTGACGTCAACGGAAATCTGTCTTCAGAAAATGAAAAGTCAAAGGTTAGAAAGGAAAGAAGAAGTATGAACTTTGACATCAAAACAAAACGTTATCTAGGGGAAGCATACACCGGCGAAGAGAAGAAAGATGCCCCCTCAAGAGAAGAGAGCTTAGTCATTGCAGGTGTTCATCTGACAAGTTTTCATGCAAATTTTATGATGATAATGACAGAGTCAATTTTTGTAAGTCATATTTTGATTTGGGCAAACTCCAACAACAGAGAGAGTGGATTGCTCGCCACAGTGACATGAAATCAAAGGGCAGCAATAACCTGCAATACCACTTGCCTAGTAGCACTGATCCACATGCAAAACAAAAAGTATGCAGGCAAATGTTTCTAACAACAGTGTGGATCTCCAGACAACAAGTAAAAACTGTGATGAAAAAGAAGAGGCCATGTGGTGTCCTTGAAGATGAGCGTAGAGGAGGGCTACAAACTGTTGAGAAAGATGAAGAACTTTGGGAGAGTTTCCCCGTATGGAGACGCACTACTGTCGTTCATGCTACTGCTTTTCATTTCTTAGAGGTATTCAAATTAAATCACTTGATAATGTGGAAAACGAGTTGAAAATTACTTTGATTATGAAGAAGATGAAGACAGTGATGTAAAAGATACAATATCAAAATATCTGTAAAGCGCATTGAGAGGGCCTGCGGTCCTGAAATGCGCTATATAAGGACGAATCATTATTATTATTATTATTATATCCAGTCAGTACAAATTAGGACTCATATTGAAGTGCCTTATTGGGATATCACCTTGTGGAAGTATTGCAATTCTGTCAAGCCTTGCAGAAGCAACATTATTATTATTTATCTGGCAGAAAATGATTTCTTATCAATAAACCGATCAAAATAAATTACAAGAATAATTGTTTTTTAATCGGTTTCCTTTTGTGAATCATAATACATACAGCACTATACATCCTGACTTATGGATCCTGCTGAGTATCGTCGTAGAAGTAGAAGTAATGTAAAAGGTTTGTAACATTGAATTGAAAATTCCTGTGTATTTCTTGTTCATAATTATGCAGTCAATAGAATGGCACCACTGTGTGTGGATGATCTGCGTGGGGTATGTGAGGCCACTCCTGAAGTATGCGTGTCCTGTGTGGAGCAGTGGACTCACAAAACAACAGATCGATCTCTAGAAAGGATCCAGAGGAGAACCCTAAAAATCATCCTAGGTCCTCGTTTCACATCATATGATGCTGCTCTCGAGGCACTGGACTTGCCATCTCTACCTAATCGAAGAAAATATTTATGTCTTTCGTTTGCACAAAAACTTGTAAAGAACGAAAATATGGCTGACCTCATCTCTTGACCCAAAGATGTCGGCAGAACCCTGAGAAACAGTGGGGTCAGGCAGCAAGTCAGATGCAAAACTCAAAGATTTCGGCAAAGTACAATATCATACCTCATTGACTTATTGAATTGAATTTAAATTTTAACTGGAATTTCGACACATCTTCTGTGATATTTTGATGTAAAGTTCAAGCTGGTACATTTTCTTTTCTTAATTTTCCTAATTTAATTCCCTGCAATTTTATGTTATACTATTTGATCAAAACTTGGAAATAACTCTTAAATGGACTGCAATGTTTCACAAAAGGAACTTTAGGACAATTATTTTAACAGCATGTTCTTACTACATGTTATTACTTATTTTGTTTTACTGTAATTTTGATGTTTACTTTTTCTATTGTACAAAACCTGTAATTCGGCTTTTGAGCCGCGATTGAATTTTATTTCAATAAACTATTACCGGTACTACTACTACTACATTTATTAATGCTTTTGAATGATAGGTAGATGATAGGCTAACATATGGTGATTCATATTTAAGAAGAATCAGATCTTGAAGGATGCCTAACAAATAAAGGGGTCGATGCTTCTGCCTCATTTGATTAAATTCAACAGAGCCAATAAGTCATTGCATATTCATGAGTCCAATGTTACTGTTAGTAACAATTGTATACACATGCAATAAAATTCAAGATTCATGATATTGCATTTAACCATAACCATAAAAACATACAAACAATAATCAATATATCTATGGCACAGCACTTGTATAAAAATCATTTTGAATCATCCCTGAAACAAAAGTATCATTATGTGAACAGATCAATAAATTACTTCTATTAAACAAAAGGACACTTTCTATCATTGTGCTAGACCAGTAAGCTTTTCGCTGACCTCCCAGAGTTTCCTGGCTACCCCATCATCCCTCGCCTTTGCTGATGGAACTACAGGACGACAGTTGTCAAAGTACTGACCAGTGACCCCGTTGACCTCTCCAGATACGGCCAGGTAGAGAGAGGTCTGTGCTCCTACCTCAGGATCCTGAAATGAAAAGAAATTTAACAGAAAACACGATGAAGTTAGAACTTCGTGTAAGAAGCAGGAATTATAAAGGCTCAAATGAATCAGTTTTTGTCTGGAAACAGTGATACCACAATCTTACTTTTACCATATTCCAGCAAATTATTTTTCACCCAAATGAGGATACATGGGTAGAAAACATTTGTTTTAAATATGCATTTTCAGTATTTATAAAAATGTATGGGGAACAAGAATTTTTTTACGAAGAAGTCCAGCCTGAGATAGAAGCAGAAAAATTAGAGAAACAGGTCAGTAAAAGTTAAAGCAAAAACGGATTGAAAAATAAGAAAGTTATGAATTTTTGAAGGCGCAATCAATCAAACGCAAATTGATAACTCTGTGACATATCTCGCGAGGTATCCTCCAATTCGACCTGTATTAAAAAAAAAAAATTCAAATTGTATATTTTCCCTGACATTCACCCCAAATACAATTTGGGCAAATATGTTTCTATACAACCCCTGTATGAAACATGTTTATTCCGTCATTGAACTAATAAATGAACAGTCATGAAATTTTCTGTACAGAGCAAATTGGAGAGTAGCTTGTAAGATACACCTACACCACAGTGCTGCCAATTTGTGTTTCACTGATAACAGCTTCAAATATTCACAACTTTCCTATTTCTTAATCAGACATTATTCAAACTTTCACTAATTTGTTTCTCTCATTTTCCAGATTTTAATAAAACCAACCTAAGTTCAGAGTGGACTTCCCCTTTAAATAAATGTGATGCTAATTTGTAGAATTCTTTAAGATACTCCCTTTAGAAGTGACTCACAACAAATAATAATGTGAACTGCAGCATTAATAAAAGAAATTATGCAAATAAGTTTGTAAATCTCTCTGTTAATGCAAAAGAGCTGATACGCATTGCTTTGCAAGGTCGATACGTGCGCTATATAAGAATCCAATATTATTATTATTATTATTCAAAATCAGTGTGCTTTAATAGTAATACTAACCTTCCAGAAAAGAGATCCAAAGATGAAAGAAATCACTTTCAGGTGTGGTCTATAGTTAAGAAGAGCTGTTCTCACAGTCCCAGGGTGAAGACAATTAACAGTTATACCTGAAGAGAAAACAGAAGGTGGAATTACTCTCAAATGCTGTCTCTCATCCATGTAAAAGTAGAATACTTGAAGCCCCACTGCACTACTTATAGCTACTTGCGCCCTCTATATAGCCAGGGATGCCAGTTAGAATTGATCAGAGGGCCTGAAAATCACCTAGAATGAGCTATTTTGTACACTTAAAAGCCTAAACTATGGTCTGAAAAAAACTTGCCAGGGCCTGAATTCATGCTATTGCCTGAAAACTAGCATCCCTTTACCGCAAACAATGCCTAATCATAGACCGCTGGTCCCCCATGATCCCCTTTTTCTTATGTTAATTGAGAGCTGATTTGATGAGATAACCACCTGTCAGTGACCGCACTGGGTGGTCTAACACCTCCTGGCCAAACTAGTGCAGACGGGCTTAAAAACTTGAGTTCCGAATCGCAGTTGAGAGGGGACAATTTTCACAATATTGCTCTTTTGTAAGGCCAGTTAGTAATTGTATGAAGTGCTTTGTTTCCTTGGTAAAAGGGTTCTTACATGCAACAAATTCAACACTTGCACCAATCATTATTATTTAAATTAACACACTTTCAACCATTGAAACTGTCTACAATCTTCATTACTAAATTAAGTAAATCTTAAATGGAAATGTCACTATAAATCATTCATCCGTCAAAATCATTTAATTTTGTTTTAACATGCCTTTTCCATTGACCCCAAGCTATGATACTTGATTGAGAAATAAATAAATCATTCACAAGTATTTCTATTATGCCTACCTGTTCCTTGTAATCTCTTGCTCAGTTCTGTCGTGAAAAGGATGTTAGCTAGCTTGGTGTGTCCATAGATTGTATAGCTGCTGTAACTCCTCTCCGCACAAAGATTATCAAAGTCAATGCTACCCATTGTATACACAACAGAGCTGACATTGATGATACGACCAGGACCAGTCTTCTTTAACACGTCTTTCAAAAATGAAACCCAAAAAATACTACATTGGATATTTCTTTCAGAGATATTTTATATTAGTGTTTCAAGAACTTTCGTTGCGCAGGTGGTAGTCTAGATAGGCATTTACAAGACCTCTGTATATTATGCAATTATACAAACTTTATCTACTCTTGCCTTGAAGAAGCGGCCATCACACAATTTGTCCTTTCTTATTTTTACACATTTCTTTTTTCATACACATGCATATCATAGATCAGCATTTGCCATTAACTGATGGCCACAATCCTTTTAGGCAACTAATAACATCAGTAGGATATATTGCGGTGTGGTACATGTACATACATATTAATGTACAAGTTTGTTTTCATTCCGCAGAATGAAATGATTTTTTTTTAAATGAACTGAAAATTTCATTGTTGTACTTATTTTTTGTAGTACTTACCAAGTAGTAGGTTTGTTAAAAGAAATGGTCCAAAATGGTTTGTGGCATATGTCAATTCCAATCCATCCTCTGTTATGGTCTTTTTGGCAGGAGCTGATCATAGAAAAATAAAAAGCCCATAGAAAATAAAAATGAATTAAAGAAAACTACAATCTACAGCCAAATTCATCCAACTAATGAATCAAGACCTACTATTATTTTCAGAGGAAATAACTGCTTTCCTAGGGGTCTACAAGGTACACACCATTCAAATTTCTTCGATCTTTTTTGTATAGGTTAATTTGAACAAGATATTACTTGTATCTAGTTAAAGATAGGCATACCAAAACCAGATTAACTTCTGTGTAGATGAAGAGTCCGTTTTAACTGTAAGGACCCCACTATCTCAATGGAGCAATCATTCCCATGTGAGGTCTTTCAAATTTCTACGTGCCCACTGCCTTTTGTGTTGAAGATAAATTTGAGAATTGGTAATAAAAAACGTATTGACAACAAAACCGTAATTTAAGGTCATAAAATGATTGCTGAACACTGAAATATCAAATGTGATCAATAATATATATCATTTTGACACATTCTGCAGAATTCGGGTCTTAAAACAACCCTCATATCCTTTTCATTGCCAGGACTGTTGAACGACTTGTTTGAATCTTGTAGCTGTCTAATAAACCCTTTTATGGTTGAACAACAAAAATCGTTGGCTGAGAAGAAAAGCCCAAACTACCCCTAGCCCCTCTAAAGTGTTGGGAGCCCCAAACATTTGATGGCAAAATTTCACTTGAATTGTATCTTAATGTGAAAGAGGGCATCATTTAAGACACACTTCTGCAAGGATTTTCCAAACAAATGTTTCAAGTCGAATATTGATGAAAGAATACAAAATTCTGGTTTCGCCAATTGAAATCTTGCCATCAAATTGTTGGCGACAACACTTACCAAGCATTCCAGCATTATTAATAAGGACATCTAGTCTATGTTCCTCCTGCTTGAACTCCGTCACAAAGGTGCGTATAGACTGAAGTGAGGACAGGTCCAACTTCATCACCGAGATGTTCGAGTAGCCGGTAGCAGCGATGATTTCATCCCGAGTTGCAGCTCCCTTCTCAACATTACGGCAAGCAATGATGACCCTTGCCCTCTTTGCAGCAAGAAGTTTGACTGTTGCCTTTCCAATACCTGTTGCAAAAATAAAAAGCCAAAATTTGATGGAAAGTGAGGACTTAACCTGGCTGTGGGAAATTCAGAATTTAAGCAGTTTTACTTAATGACAATGAAAGAAAAATTGGATACAAACATTGAAACGAAATCCCTTGTCTAGAAAAGGATCTTGACCATAAAAATGTTGGAAAAATAGATAGAAAAAGTCACTGGTCAAGTACACATCCTCTCTTCTTATTCAAGATAATCTGCCTCCTTCAATACTGAAGATTCTTGCAGATGCCGTATATACTCGGCCTGATTTGGGTGTTCAGGTGGACCACTACACTGGGATTTCCCCCTAGGGCCTACTCTTTAATCAGGCCTTAAATTTCAATATTTTTAGGGCAAGGCCACTTTTCTGTAGGGTACATTCCTATATTACAGCACAAACAGGAAGAATTGGAAAGGGCACAACAAATCTCCAAGGCCAATGAGAGGGGCATCCACGGCCATGGCGGCCTTGGTGGCCTTGGATTAATTTAAGCCCTGCTTTAATATTACAATGAGTTCTTAATATGCAAGGGTACTTGTGACTCTTAATGTCATATCCAAGTGACACAGCGTTTCCCACTTATTAAACATAGCCTGCGTCTATGAAAAAGGTGAGGGGCACGTTAACACACAACGCAGGCTTTAGTCTTCCGCCTGGGTGGGATTCGAATCTGAGATCTTTGGTCAGACAGCCAGATGCTTAAACCCACTGAGCCAACTCGCCTCCTCTTTGAGTGAAACAAAATTCTTATTCTATTTAGGAATTATCATCTAAAGTTACATAGAAACAAATCAATTGTTAATAGCACACCCTTCCCAAGGTCAAAGTGATAAAATCAAGTTGATATTTGTCAACAAAATTAAAACTAATCATTTAAACTTTACAAGAACGAAAAAGCTCTCTTCTTCAATTTTAGTTAGGTCTAAATCTAGACATATTTTTTAAAAGTTGCCCCTTAAAAGGCTTAATTGTTCATAGAGTCTAGATCAACAAAGAACCATCAGGGGCAATTTTCCAAAAACAAATAATAACAACAACCATTTACACAAGTCACATAAGCTCAAACATGCAATGTTAATTTCATAATCATAAAGACATAATTAATGCGAATATACTGCCTACGCCACGCCACCGTTACAAACTATTAGGCTAGATCTACAATCAATTTAAATAACTTCAATCTTCATAAATATTAATAATAATTCTTAATGTTTAACAAGATCAACTGGGCTTAATTTCTGATAATTTGTTGTGGTGGGGCCTAGGGGTATTCTAAAGTTGCTCCTATCATTTTGTTAAAGATGAGCGATATGTACAAAACATTTAACATTTAGGCCCATCCTGGATCGGAGGCCAACCTAACTTCCAAAGTCCAGGCGCGCGCGGGCTTTGAAGAAGGTAGCGGTCACTGATGAGACTAGTCAGCCGAAAGTCACGGCGGCCCTGCTGTTTCACTTACCGTCGCTTCCACCAGTAACGAGTATTGTCCTTCCTTCCATTGTACAACCTTCAACTGGGGCAAATGTCTGAGTAACTCGGATGTACAGACGAATTGCAAGTGTAACAAACACCGTGACACCTACAATTGTCGTAATATTATCGATGAAAACCATTTTTAAGTTGTTGATTCTAAGTCATGAAGTTCAGGGCAGGCAGTCAGGCTCAGTCAGATCTGACGCGTGTAATGCATGCTAAATAAATTTGTTTCAGCCGCGCGCGCGCGCCGCATGCGCAGAGTTTCGGTTTAGGTTTAGGAAGACGCGCGACCACTCCCGAGACCCGATGATTGATATGATTCCAAGACAGAAAATTTGATAAACAAATACCTATTCCTGCATTCTCCTCACTGCACTTAAATAATAGGTTGGTTCAAACTGCATGCTAATCAGTAGCGCACCACCGCGGTTTTAGATATGCCCCCCCCCCCGCCAAAATAAAAAAAGAGATAGTCAGTGCTGCATGACTTGCATGTCTTAGGGCAAACAATTAAAGAAAATGTATAAAAGTCAAAGTCAATTAAGTGATTTTGTTGGAAGGGGAAAAATTTCAGAGAAAGGAATTCCCAACAACAATTGGATACATAACATCAAACAATAAGAACATTATACACGCTGGACTTGCTATTAATGAAATTACTCAAAACACAATATATTGTTTCAAGCTTTTTAAGCTTGCATGTATATTATTTATTGCATATCTTGAAATAATCACACCCAATTATGATTAAAGGTTTAAGTACATTCCTCACCACTTGTAAGGATAGTTTTTAGCCAGGCCAAAACGAATCAAAGTTCTAATTACTTGCCACAGTTAACACATTCTTCATCAACATTTGGTCCATTAATTGGCAATAGACTAGCCAATTCTTAATTTTAACCCTAGACAAAACACTTTCACTATTACCCTGACCCCAACCCATAGCCCCTCTATAAAGTGTGGACTTGAAATCCCTTACAAGGATGGCAAAATTTCACTTGTATCATAATGTGAAAGAGGATGTAGACACATTTCTGCAAAGATTTTCAAAACAAATGTGTTTGAAGTCAAATATTGATGAAAGAATACATTTCTGTATACAACAGAAAACTCAAATTATGTAAAGTTTATCAATATTTGTCTCAAACCCATTGGCATTGTTGGGGGAAAATATTCGCAGAAGTGTGTATTAATGCGGCCTCTTTCACATTATGATACAAGTAAGTGAAATTTTGCTATCACAATTTTGGCAAATTTAACTGGGGCTCCCAACACTTTAGAGGGGCTTTATAAAGGGCAATTCTACCTTTGTAATGAGTGAATTTGTAGGATAGCAGGAAAAACAAGAAAACTATAATTGCTTAAGTTTGAAATAAATCGGACTATTACCATTACCCTATTTCTGTATCTTTAATAAAAAAAAATTATAGGCTAGAATAAATGCTACACTTCAAATTTGAATTATATTCATATTATTCATATTCATATTTATTTCATTTCCAACAGAAAGGTAAACAAAGATATTACATTTTATTTCATACATAATTCATTTTTTCAAGAAACTTTTGGAACAGTTATCTCTAAAAAAATAAGTTCCAGAATTGATTACTGTACATACATTAGCTCAATATGTTTGATACATGTGTCACTAGATTCTTTCCTCTTTATCATAATGCACTTTTCAAGTCTTTTTCTTTATTTACGATTATTATCATTTCTTTTCTTTTGGTTTTGTTTTTTATTACATGTATATGTATAACATTAATTTTCAATGAAATAGAATACCCATATCTTTATCAATATATATCAAAGTATTGTTTTTAAGCTTTAGAAATTAAATAATGCAAAGGTAAATGGGAATGCTGATTATGACCCAGCAAGCAAGAGACAGTCCAAGTAAAATGGCCATGGTGTAAGACCCGGAAGCTGGGACACACCCCCCCCCCCCCCCCTCACCTTGAAGTTAGATCTGGAAGCTCGGCAGCTGGACATGGCTTTCTTCCAGAATCCGATCCAGAATCTTTGGTATTCAAGGTATTCAATACGTATTCAAAACATTATATTAACTTTCATGGGTCAAGTTATACATCTTTTTTTAATTTGTAAATATCATGCTTGAACTGTCCATATATCAACAATTAAAACCAATCATAAATGTCATGTCATCATTTTCACTTCCCGACCCACACCCTTCTAGTTGCCAGCTTCATTCTAACTTGCTCTTTCATATTTTGTGGCTCTTCAAGCTCCTTTCTTAAAGATTATATTTATTACACTTATTATTCAAATTTAAAAATAACAAATAAAAAGGATTGAGGCATGCAAGTATGGCTGTGTGACCAAAGTTCGCGCGTGACCAAAGTTCGCTTTCTCAAAAAATCGGTAAGATTTCGAAAATCTGATAACACCAATGGAAAGAGGATCATAAAATTACCCAGAAACGAAATTTTCTTTGGAATTGGGTGCGAAATTGTGAAAATATTGACAAAAGATCGGCACATTTTGCAGTTATTTGCGTCCGTTCCGAAAAATTACCAACTTACCGATAAGGGTCTGGAAATCTTCATTTTGAGAGCAGATATCCTCAAAATTGTAAGTAATAAGTGGTACCGTCTGGTTGTATGATATTTTGCCTTGCAAATTATCAAATTACCTTATTTTTGATGGATCGTATTTTTGTATAAATCAGCTGTTAACCCCCGTGCGTGAACTTAGGTCTCGTTGTTTTTATGACTTTTTTAGATGCAGCGCGCATGCACGATCGGACATCGAATTTTTAGATCGCGATATCTCCGAAATCCTTCGACGATAAATGTTGTAGTTGAACCAATTGGTAGTAAAATACTTTGCCGTCCATTTGGTAGTAATTAAAATAAATAAATTTGTGTAGAATATGAGAAAACATGGATCGAATATCACATTTTCTAATTTGTTCTAAAATCTGCGCGAACTTTGGTCACCCCTTCATACCATCAGACTGAGTTTGTAAATGATAGAAATGCAAATCGATTAGACTCTGAATCATATTGCATGTCACTTTGAGAACAAAAAAACATGTGTATACATTTAGAATTCCCCTCTTTTGATTTGCAACCTAAATAATCAACTCAGAATATTGTAACGAAAACGGGTCTCTCACTCTCTGGGTAGCGTCACTTCTTCAGTCAGAACCCGCTCTTTCTCTGTACTCGACGTTCTCACAAAAATATATTGTGCAACAGACACTCTCAGATCAGCTTACAATCACTTAACTAAATTAAGTTACCAACACAGGAAATAATATGCACTTACAGATCAAGTAATGTTTCCAAGAACTTTAATAATCTGAACTTCCAAACAAATTAAGGCACAACTTCCTTCTACGGCAGCTCAACACAGACTGCCCACAAGATTAACCCCACGTACGCGCATCGCATCGCAGTGCGCGACGTAACCATAGCGACATCTACAATAACAATAAACAATTACAATAACTAACGCCCTCTAAAGGCTAGGTAATGTAAATAACGATTTCGTTACACTACCCCGCCCCAAGTCTGGGCAGTCCTCTGACCAAAAACACAAAATCGTCTTAATACATGCTTTTGGCAAGAATGAGGCAAATTACATAGATAAAACTTTTATACATTTATTTCAATTAATCATTCTGTCCTGCGAACAACATCTATAAATACATTTTTGCAATTAAAGGCCGAAAAATCCGCTGGAATACTTTCACGTATAGCAATAATTACATATAATTGTACAAGAACAAGAGTGGGAAAAGATCAAGACCTTTCCAAATTTAAACTATTTCAACCTGTACTATCAGTATGTACGCAGTACCACTATCCTCGAATAAGCCTGCAGTTAAACATGAGGTAAGAGTTATGTACAAGTAATATATACACACGCATTATCATCTTTGGTGGAATAGATCATAGGAATTCATTCTGGCGTAAATATTCATATTTTCAATGATAGCGCCGTAAAAAACTAAAAACATCAACAACATCAATAGTTACATGTAAGGAAAATTTAATCACTATAAGAGGAATATAAATGAGTTCCGCCATGAACTTCAATTGCAGCATAAAATACATACAAGAAAACAGGTTTCCAAGTTATTGCAATATTAATGATAGCTGAATTGATATACATGTATGAGTTAAACTTCTGGTAAGATTGCTCCAGCCTTCAAGTTAATACTGTAATTGGTCCTGATCTCTTCCTCCACTACCAGAATCCCGTCACAAAAAGATCGTCTTGTGGTGACTTCAGTAATGCTGTTAACCCGGCCGACCAGGGCCCTTTCCAGCTCCTGTACGGACATCGGAGAACCTAGCGACTGATCCGATGCGAGGTGATGCAACTTTGTAGGCGCCGGCGAACTTTCCTTCTCACACCCATGCAGGAAAACCACGCTGTACTCTCGTACCTTTTCCTCCTGAAAGAGCTTCTTGCCCCCCGAGAACTGTGTTGAGGAAGACCTCTCTTCTACCTGCAGAGGGGTGCCCGGAAGAGTGCGTCGCAGATCCAACCCCTGCATTGGCCTTCCCATCTGGATCTTCCGAAACGTTGGGGTTGGGCAGTCCTCCACCTCAGCTTCTGACTCTGACGATACCGACGAGGTCTCACTTTCCCTCTCCTTTAACAGCATGCTGAGATCTTTACCGGTCGGCCTCGATGCATTCCCGTTCTCTGAAGAGAGTGTTTCCTTCGAAGCGTGAATACTCAGCTCACCTGCTGCTACAGGGATTACCACAGGCGCGTCTTGCCGCTTGTCTTCTGTTGTCTTCCCCTCGTGTCGACTCTGTACGTGCCTCGTCAGGTTGTCCTTCCTAAAAAAAGACTTGTCGCACCCTCTGCATTTGTGTTCCTCCCTTCTTCGATGTCTCTCTTGAATGTGTCTCTCCAAACTTCTCTTGTGGGAGAAGTAATGACCGCAAGAATAGCACTTCACGTTCCCCCTGGAATGTCGCATACTGGCTTACTGTAAGAGAATCGACACAGAGGACATCAGGTTAACACAAAATCGAGATCATCTGGATTATCATTCATCACAGATAATATAGTTGCAATGGGTTAACTATCTAATTAATAACTGTAGCGGATAGGCTCGTTTCTTTTCCTTGACGGATTTCTTCTAGGGGGTGGGACCGGAACTTTTCGTGGTGCCGGAACAGGGGGTGTGACAGGCTGGGAATCTTCCCTGTTCAAGTCCTCGATGTCCATATGCTGTGTCAGTTGGCTAGGAGCCTCCTGCTCATTTCCGTGAGCGTCCCTGCTTTCACTTGCTTCTAACCAGGATTGAAGAGGTTCCCCCTTGTACGGCTTCAACCTGTCAACATGGACCACCTTCATCTTTCCATTTCTCTTCGCCTGTATTCGGCAAGTAACATCTGACAATTGCCGAATTAACAAGTAAGGGCCCTCCCACCTCCTCTGGAGCTTCGGGGACAAGCCTTTGGTCTTTGCCTTGTTGTAGAGCCACACAAAGTCGCCCACTGCCAAAGGACTACCCCCTGCCTTGGAGTCATAATCCTTTTTCTGCCGCCTAGCACTTTCAGTGCAGTTCTTACGGGCCCTTTCGTGAGCTTCCCGCATGCGTTGCCTCAAGGTGTATGCGTAGTCTGTCTCAATATCATGCTCCTCGGGGTCCTCTAGAGCCTCTGTGGTCAGGTCTATTGGCAAATGCACTTCCCGCCCTAACATCAGCATATTAGGTGTCTCCCTTGTGGAGTCTTGGGGAGCACTACGGTAGGCAAACACTGCGATCGCCAACTTCTCGTCCCAATCTCGTTGTCGCTTATGGGGTTCAATCATCATTGAGATCATGTTGAGCAGAGTGCCATTAAACCGTTCAATGAGTCCATCGGACTTTGGGTTGTATGGGGTGGTGCGTGTCTTGTGAATGCCAAGGATGCCGCACATTTCCTTAAAGACGCGAGACTCGAAATTCCGGCCCTGATCTGAATGCAATACTTCAGGAACACCAAACCTACAAACAAACTCGTTTACAAACTTGTCTGCAACCGTTACAGCGGTTTGATCTGGTATTGGGTAGGCCTCCATCCACTTGCTAAAATAGTCCCCTACAACCAGAATGTACTTGTTCCCTCTCTCCGTCTCGGGTAGCGGTCCAACTACGTCCATGGCGACACGCTCCATCGGCATTCCTACCGTATCTTGTTGCAAGGGGGCCCTCCGTTTCTTAGCTGGTGACTTCTTGGAGGCACAGACGTTGCATTGTCGAACTACGGACCGTATGTCTGCATCCATTCCGTACCAGTAGAATCTCATGCGAACTTTGGCTATGGTTTTGTTCATCCCTAGATGTCCGCTGGACTTCCCACCATGCAACTCTTTCACGACTTCTGACCGAAGTTTGGTTGGGAGGACAACATGCCAAGTGATCTTCTGACCTTGATCACATTCCCACTTTCGGTGAAGAACTCCTTGCTTGACAGCTAGTTGATCCCACATTCTCCAGTAAGACTTTTCGACACTAGACTTTGATGCCATTGAAGACCATTCAGGCCTGTCTTTTGATTGTTGTTTGCCGTTCAAGATCCACTTGATTGATGAATCTTCAGTTTGTTCTTGGTTCAGGTGTGCATTGGTGATACTTGGTGCTAGGGTAACCGCATTTACCTCTGCACGGCCATTTCCAGGTCCTGCTTGGACTTCGAAGCCTGCAGACTCCTCAACATCCCGTTTACACTGGGGACAAGGCCGTCTTGACAAACTATCTGCATTGGCATGCGAGCGACCAGCTCGGTGTATGATTTCGATATCATACTCAGCTATCACTTGAAGCCAGCGGGCCATCTGCCCTTGCGGATCTTTGAAATTCAGAAGCCATCGCAATGCTCCGTGGTCCGTCCTGACCGTAGTCTTCTGCCCATACAAATACTGTCGGAATTTCTTCAAAAATTCTACGACGGCGAGCAATTCCTTTCTGGTAACGCAATAGTTCTTCTCTGCTTTGTTCAGAGCTCTGCTAGCATATGATATGACTCGTTCCTTTCCATCTACCACTTGAGATAGGACAGCCCCTATCCCCTCATTACTAGCATCCGTATCCAGGATATAATCCTGTTCTGGGTCTGGGTATGCTAAGATAGGCGATTGGTACAGCCGCTTCTTGAGTTCCTGGAAGGCATCTTCACATTCCTCAGTCCATACGAAGGTGTGGGCTTTCTCGGTTAGCCGATGTAGTGGCCGGGCGATATTGGCAAATCCTTCAATAAACCTCCTATAGTACGAGGCCAGTCCTAAGAAACTCTGGACGTCCTTTACACTAGTAGGGGTTGGCCACTCCTTGACAGCTCTTATCTTTTCTGGGTCTGTGGAAACTCCTTCCCTGGACACTACATGTCCCAGATACAAGACACTCTCCCGAAATAGGTGACATTTCTTTGCTTTGAGCTTCAATCCTGCTTTCCGAAGACGTTGGAAGACCATCCCCAGTCTAGTCAGTTCTTCGTCGATTGTTTTGGCGAATACAATGACATCGTCCAAGTAAACCAAGAGTACTTCCCAATGCAGTCCGGACAGGACCTGCTCCATCAGCCTCTCAAAGGTGGATGGGGCGTTGCATAGCCCGAAGGGCATCACTTTCCAGCTGTATAGCCCTCCTCGAACAACGAAAGCCGATTTCTTTTTGGCTTCTTCATCTAGCTCGACCTGCCAATATCCTGAGGCCAGGTCCAAAGTAGAAAACCATTTTGCACCTCCAAGTGCGTCCAGCGAATCATCAATGCGAGGTATTGGGTAGCTGTCCTTGATTGTCAAGTGATTCAGACGACGATAATCCACGCAAAACCTTTTTGACCCGTCTTTTTTCTTTACGAGAACAACATTGGATGACCAAGGGCTGTCTGAGGGCTCTATTCTGTCATGTTCAAGCATGTCTTGGATTTGACGATCAATCTCTTCCTGCTCCTTGGGTGGAAACCTACGGGGCCTTTGTCTGATTGGAAGACTATCCCCTGTGTTGATGTGATGTTTGACAAGGCCAGTCTTTCCAATGTCTGAGTCCGAAATTGCGAAAATGTCTTGGTTCTCGCACAGTAGCTTGGCAATTCTGTCATGGAATACCTTGTCTATCCCTCTCTTGCTTCTTTCAAAGAGATCTACGAGATGGTCTGGGACTGTATGATTATCGGTTGTTGGTAAAGTTTGGCCTGGAATTTCTTCAATGTCCTCCCCGCTGATGGGTGTTAGATGGCCGGCAAGTGTACCTCTGCGAATTACGCATGCCTTCTTTCCTGGGTTGAAGACTCGAACAGGGAGGGTTGTTTCCGTCCTTTCTACAACTACCCGTGCAACGATGATGCCTTTGTTCAGGAGCTCGCTACTCTCCGCAGGTTCAATGAGACCTAGACCTGTCCCATCTTGCAGCCCTGTCGTGTAGCCTGGAACAATAACCTCATGACCTGGTGGCACCCTTGTAGTTGCCCCTATCAATACTCTGGAGCTAAATGAAACTCCTCGTGCATCCGTACATTTGATTCTCTCTCCCTTGAGCCGCAGTTCCTTTGTCTTCAGATCGATAATACACCCATTTGGTTCCATGAAGTCCAGCCCAAGTAGCCCGTCTACCTGGTCGGTATTGCCGAAGACTACCTCTAGTGGAAAGATGCATGTTCCTACACCAAGCTCCAACCATGCACTACCTAGCGTTTCCATGCTACTGCCATCTGCATTGCGAACTCCCACTTCTGTCAAGTCTGGCCTATTAGTTGAATGTATCCGATAGTACACGGATGAAGATAAAATGGTATCGGTGGCACCTGAATCTACCAACAACCTTGCTTTGATTCCCCTTATCTCCACTTCAACAAAAAGACCACGTCGTGCTTTATCAGATATGTAATTCCTTGAAGGATATTCTCGAGGAGATGGAGGTGTGTCAGTTACATGCCCTGGTGTCCGTCCAGCCTCCCCTCGGGCCTCTGGGTTGGCTGAGCCTCGTTTCCCGAAGGCCTCCTGTATTCTCTTGCGTGAGGGCAGTTACGCCTAAAATGCCCCTTCTCATGACACTCGTAGCATTCATCTGTGGCTGTTGGTGTTCTCCGCCTGTACGAGTTGGGTCTCTCCCGTCTGAATTCTTCTGACTTGATGGGTCGTTCCTGTTTGGCGATTCTCTCATCTATTCTCTTCAGCTCTCTCCAGATTTCATTGATCGTAGCTGCTGAATCAGTGTCAACGGCCCTTGCCTGCTTCTGCCTCCTGCCAGACCGTTGTTCCTCGAGTCTGAAAAAATTATCAGTTGCCAAGGCCGCCTGGATGGCTTCATCCATAGTTGTTGGCTTAGATCGAAAGACCCCTTCCCTGATGGATTGGTCCTCAATCGCCTCTGCAAAGTGTGTCCTTGCCAACCGATCCTGGGCTTCCTCAGTAAGTTCCGGGTATGCCAACATGGATAACTCCCGTATGGCCTGACCCAGTTCCTGGAGCGTCTCTCTGGGCCCTTGGCGTCTGTAACGCAGTTCAAGGAGGAAGTTCTCTGCCAACTGGCCTGGGCCAAATCTCTTCTCTAGAAGAACTACCAGGTCTTGGTATGCGATCCGAGAAGTGTCAGCTGCCTTGCTGCCCAAGATCTTCAGTGCTGATCCCCTCAGACTTGCTGCTAGGAAAACCTTTGCCTGGTCATCACCCCAGTTATTGGCGACCTTGCAGGCTTCAAAATGGCTGAGGTAATCCCTCCAAGGTGTCCTCCCATCGAATTTGTCGGGCGATACATTTGGCTTAGACAGTGTAACAGGTGACCGTACCCCTGGAACTTCGCTCCTGTGTCGCTGGTAGTGAGGAATTGATGCAAGAACATCTGAAGCATCCAAATCTTGCCTATGTAAGAAGCCTGTTCGTAGCCCATCTGCCCGACGAACGCCTGTTGATGTTTTACTTGGAGACCACTGTGCAGCATGAAGTTCCTTCGCCTCAGCAGCTGCAGTCTGCTCGTGTGCCACCTTCACTTGCGTTTGATCCTCTAGGCATCCATGCATTGGTGATTCAGGTCCCTTGGGATTGACCAGCAAGGTATCATTCATTGTGGTCGCAGGAGTCTCCGTTGACTCATGTTCCCGTCTACCAGCAGTGGGTGGTGTTCCACTCTGGGACTGGTTAGGGAAACTTGCAGGAGACTGATCGATATGCAGCCTTCTTACCTGCAGTCTGAGAAGCTGATTCTGTTCTAATAATGACTGAATCTCTGTTTTGGACCGACGTAGATCTTCGTCGCCTCGCTGCACTTCTGCTGCAAGGACTTCTACCTCGTCCTCTATAGTCAGTCTCTGAGAAGCCATACCACAATGTTTCTTCCAAACACTGATGCTTTCTGCGTCGTTGCTGTGTGGAGGCGCCACAGAGTGATGTGTTGAAGCGATGAGGCGCTATCAGCCCTATGTTGTAGCAGTGAGGTGCTATAGACTGCCGTGTTGTAGCGGTGAGGTGCTATAGAACGCTGTGTTGTAGCGGTGAGGTGCTATAGAACGCTGTGTTGAAGCGGTGAGGCGCTATAGACCACCGTGTTGAAGCAGTGAGGTGCTATAGACCGCCGTGTTGTAGCGGTGAGGTGCTATAGAGCGCTGTGTTGAAGCAGTGAGGTGCTATAGAACGCTGTGTTGAAGCGGTGAGGTGCTATAGACCACTGTGTTGAAGCGGTGAGGCGCTATAGACCACCGTGTTGAAGCAGGGAGGTGCTATAGAACGCTGTGTTGAAGCGGTGAGGCGCTATAGACCACCGTGTTGAAGCAGTGAGGTGCTATAGACCGCCGTGTTGTAGCGGTGAGGTGCTATAGACTGCCGTGTTGTAGCGGTGAGGTGCTATAGAACGCTGTGTTGAAGCGGTGAGGCGCTATAGACCACCGTGTTGAAGCAGTGAGGTGGTATAGACTGCCGTGTTGAAGCCGGTGAGGAGTTGCCGTGTCGAGCTAATGCTCGATTAACCTTATTTTTGATAATCAGCTCTGCCGTATGCTGATCGAGTACCGTGTCTCGTGTCTGTTTTAATCCCACCGCTGCCACCAATGTAACGAAAACGGGTCTCTCACTCTCTGGGTAGCGTCACTTCTTCAGTCAGAACCCGCTCTTTCTCTGTACTCGACGTTCTCACAAAAATATATTGTGCAACAGACACTCTCAGATCAGCTTACAATCACTTAACTAAATTAAGTTACCAACACAGGAAATAATATGCACTTACAGATCAAGTAATGTTTCCAAGAACTTTAATAATCTGAACTTCCAAACAAATTAAGGCACAACTTCCTTCTACGGCAGCTCAACACAGACTGCCCACAAGATTAACCCCACGTACGCGCATCGCAGTGCGCGACGTAACCATAGCGACATCTACAATAACAATAAACAATTACAATAACTAACGCCCTCTAAAGGCTAGGTAATGTAAATAACGATTTCGTTACAATATCTTGGCTTACCAGTAGCACTTTGTCTTTTGAATAGCTTATTCTTCATAATAACAAATGAATTTAAATGCAGCATTGTTTCAGATCAGTGCATATATAATTATGTATATTATATAGGTTTATGAATTTAAAAGAAAATGTATCAATTTTTACAGCAATTACTCTTTTTTGTCTTCTTCTTTATACTACACTCCTTAAATTAGCACCATATCATGTGATATATTATACATGAACATAATATCTATTGAATTACACCACTTTGAGAAACTGTAGTGGTATACCGTGTCTGACATTGGAACAGACAGAATCGTTCTGTTAAAAATATCATTTTCATGAAATATCATTTCAGGTAACAATATATACATAATATACATGTTATATATCAGTATCATTTTAAGCATATAAATCAAATGTTTGACCATTACGGTATCTGTAAGACATCGCATTATTCTAGCTAAAGCTAGGGTAATATGATTCCGAGCCCTTTGGAAGAACAGTACAGGTACTGATGAGATTAATCGGGCTACCCTGTGTAAATAAGATTGGAGTAGTAGCAGTAATGTTTATAAGTAGCTGTAGTAGTATAGTACTTGTAGTAGTGGTGTCACTGTCATCACTTAACTTAACTTTTAACTTCAACAGTTGCCTTTACAGTTACAGATGGTGCAATCTGAGATATGCAAAATTACATCAGACATGTCTAATAAAAGGTCTTTGCACTACATTGACCCATAAAGCATAAGAGCAATATTTGTACGCATATGCATATAATTATAGTCAAGCTTTACAATACAACTTTTTGAAATTCAAGTGCTTCAATCAAACCAAATGGAACTCCATGGACCCTTTCGCGACAATCATTCCACATTTAGCTTATAATAATTGTACATTGACCCCGGAGAGTAAATATTGTTTGATTGTTAAAAAGTTTAGTTAAGAGTTCATCATACCGGTGGTACTATACATCTGTACATGTATGGTACATGCATGATTATTAGACATTTTGTGTACAGAGGGTTAATTTCCATGGAAAATTGACAATGTTGAAACATGGGGGTGCATGTATATGTATTTTTTCTTTTAAAGAGCACTAAATTTCACAAAATGGCCTGTCATATTTTCATGATCATGTGTTATACCTTTGAAAGGGAAGTAACACCACTGGGCCTATCATTTAGGCCGGGTCCTATAAAGACACTGCTTGCTTTATGAGATAGGAAACAGAACACACATCTTGGACGATTAGCTTGTTGGTCACATGAATGCTGGCAAATCACTGAGAAAATTGGTATTTTCTAAATTGAATGGCCCTGCATGCATACAAACAGATCTATTTTTTTCATAATTTGCTTATTTGGCCGTCAAAGGGGACCAGGATGTTTGAAAGAGGTATTCTGCTTACATCTGGAATTCTAAGAGGTTTCTGATCTCCATTCACATCTACAAAGACATGAACACACTGTCCTACTGAGCACGCCATTTCATCATGACCATCAAAGCAACCTGCTTCGTTCTTCTCTATGAAAACACCATCCACTGATAAAGACTCTGTCAGCTTGCTCCTCGCCTCTTTCTCTGCAAAGATGCCAACAGTGTATGTCACGCTGGAATTGCCCAGTTTGGTGACAGCCATACCCGCCAGAATAACTTCAGGAAAGTTGAGCGGCTTCCTGAACGTGCCTCTGGTGTCGACCATGAACCCGACGATGTTCGGCTCATCGGGGTTCTTCTTCGGGTGCCTGAAGCTGCAGTGTTTGTACAGGTAGTGGTTGATGACCGTGTCAAAGAAGGAGTAGTAGACAGCATTATTCACATGACCAAAACAGTCAGTGTCTAGAAACCTTGTCTGTATCGGAAGGAAATACCTGTAAAATCCTTGTTGCCATGGTGATGGCTCTGACCCTATCTCTGCCTTAGAATCACTCATGGTACGTCTGTTAACACAGAAAAGGTTTGAAGATCGAGCTTGGAAATGTAGACCTGGTAGGCAGAGGCCGCTTCTAGTTACAGCAGGCCTACACTTATTCATAGATGCAAGGAGATTAACCGCACCTAACATGATGGAGTATAGTTCTCTCTCGAACTCTCAGCTAAGTATCATACCTGTAGAGAAATAAAAAGGAAAAATAATCAGTTACTGAGATATATTGAACAAATTTTTAAAGGAGGGGGGGGGGGGGGGGGGGTATTACTATACCCATGACTGCAATTAGCAATTCTTGCTAGGCTAGCTACCCCTATAGAGCTAGGCTGCTAGGTAGAATGGCTTGCCCTAAATTTTGCAGTAGAAAGATTTAAATGCTGCTTGTAAGTATCGGCTTGCATTGTGATGTAGATATACAGTCTGCTTATGGATGCACCATGTGAGAGAGAGGGAGTATTAAAGCAGGCGCGGATCCAGGGGGGGGGGCCGAGCGGGCCTTGGCCCCCCCCCCCCCCCCCCCCCGCAAAAAAAAAAAAAAAAAAAAGAGAGAAGAAAGGAAAAGAAGGGAAAGGGAAAGAGGAGAGAAAGGGAAAGAGAGAAGAGGAAGAAGAAAAGAAAAGGGGGAAGAAGGAGATCGGGGGGGGGGGGGGGACGAAAGGGCCTTGCCTCTCAGGAAGGAAAGGGAAAGGGAAAGAAAAAAGGAAAAGGGGAGATACTGGCGAACTGATAGGGGGTAGGGAGCTTGGGGGAAATCAAATTTAAACGTGGTTTATTTCTAATTCCACAACGGTGGATTACAAATAATGCTGAAATGACATCATTTCCGAGATTTTTCCTCACTTTTTAGTAAATTATACGTTTTTATGTGACAAATTCCTAAATTTACAGCCAGGCAAGAAATGTGATTCTTGAGATTCCTACATGTCGGGGCCCGAGAAACGACGGGGATCGAGAGCCTCGAGCCCCCCCCCCCCCCCCCCCCCCACTTTTTTTGAAAAGGTATATTAAAGAAAAATAAAAAAGAAAGTGAGCAAGAAAGACAAAATAGTTAACTGCCAGTGTCAACAAATAATTAGGCATCAAAATATGCTCATCTGACCGTGATTAAATGCCTAAAGCCCCCAAGCTTCCGGGGGCTCTGCTGTCCCCTGAATTCCACCTAGGGCCCTATTAAAGGCGGGCCCTTAGATGCTCATCTGACGGTAATTTAATGTCTAAAACCCCTGAGCTTCTGGGGTCGGACAAGTTATCAAAATGTGTTTATCTAACCGCAGGCGCGTAGCCAGGGGGGGGGGGGGGGCTGTGGGGGCGATCCTCGAAAATCGCCGTCAAAATAAAAAAGAGAGGAGAGAAAAGAAAGAGGACGTAGGAATAAAAAGGAACAGACAAAGAACATCTTTGAAATTCAGACAAGGATTAAGAGTAGAGAACGGTACAACGAATCGTCTTCTTTCTCTAATGATTTAATGAAATGTAAAAGCTTTCGCGCTTCGCGCGGGAGGGGGGAAACAGACTTTGGATGAGGATTATTTTGGGAATGGTACAACGAATCGTCTTCTTTTTCTAATGATTTAATGAAACGTAAAAGCTTCCGCGCTTCGCGCGGGAGGGGGGGGGGGGAACTGAATTCAGACGAAGATTAAGAGTCGAGAACGGTACAACGAATAGTTTTCTTTCACTAATGATTTAATGAAATGTTAAAGCTTCCACGCTTCGCCCAGGAGGGGGGGGGGGGAACTGAATTCAGACGAAGATTAAAGCCCAAGTCCACTCCAAAAATAACTTACTTTCAATAGAACCAGAGAAATCAGACAAACCAATAAAAAAAAGTTTGAGCAAAATCGGATAACTAATAAGAAAGTTATACATTTTTAATGACATGAAAAACTTTGAAAATCACTACACAAATTGGCAACTCACTCATGAGTCTATGACGTATGGTCCTCACTATCCATTTATTATTTTCTTTATATTGATAATATAAATTTCCTATTTTCACCCTAAAAATCTTATTTCTTCACACCAGCATCCAAGTTAGATTTTTAGTAATATGTTTTTGTGTGGATGCACAAATAAAGAGTAATTTTTGTCTAGTTAAATCATGAAAAATTGAATTTTGATAAACTATTTATATAAAAATCAATAATTATGAATATACAATATTCAGAAAATAGTATCAATTTTTCAAAATTCATAAAAGTTTTTGGGAAATGTCATGCACGCAATATGATACAAATCATATAACCTGGGCAAAGGCATGGGGAAATCTAGTTTTGTGGGATAAAAAGGGAAATTAATGGGATTAAACTATGTAAAGCAATTGATAAGTTGTGAGGACATGACGTCACAAACTGATAACCATCTTGGCAATTTGTGTTGTGAATCTCATTGTTTCATAGTTTTACATACTTTTTCAAAAATTCATAACTTTCTTATTAGTTATTCGATTTTGCTCAAACTTTTTTTGATTGGTTTGTCTGATTTTTCTGCTTTTATTGAAAGTAAATTATTTTTCGAGTGGACTTGTCCTTTAAGAGTCGAGAACAGTACAACGAATCGTCTTCTTTCTCTAATGATTTAATGAAATGTAAAAGCTTTCGCGCTTCACGCGGAAGGGGGGAAACAGACTTTGGATGAGGATTATTTTGGGAACGGTACAACGAATCGTCTTCTTTCTCTAATGATTTAATGAAACGTAAAAGCTTCCGCGCTTCGCGCGGGAGGGGGGAAACAGAATTCAGCCGAGGATTATTTTTGTGAACGGGAACGAATCGTCTTCTTTCTCTAATAATTTAATGAAACGTCGAAGCGTCCGCGCTTCGCGCGGGAGGGGGGGGGGAACTGAATTTAGACAAGGATTAAGAGTCGAGAACGGTACAACGAATCGTCCTTTTCTCTAATGATTTAATGAAATGTAAAAGCTCCCGCGCTTCACGCGGGAGGGGGAAACTGAATTTAGACGAGGATTAAGAGTCGATAACGGTACAACGAATCGTCTTCTTTCTCTAATGATTTAATGAAATGTAAAAGCTTCCGCGCTTCGCGGAGGAGGGTGGGGGAAACTCGCACCCACCTCCCCCCCCCGCCCCCCATTACGTCACTGCTGGTCACCATTACGTACCAATATTTGGCTCGCAAAATTTCAAATTTGGGCCCCCCCCCCTAAGAAATCCTGGATCCGCGCCTGTATTAAAGAGTCCTGGAAAGGACTCTCTGTAATCTTTCTTGAGGGTTGTCCTGACAAGGGATAGTCAACCTGTTCGAAACGTCGAGCCACTCCCGCCATATGCACCCATCCTCTCCAAGCGCTATAGTTCTCCTTAGAACTATAAGCTAAGAAAGATAACCAGCAGTCTTTTTCAAGACTACACGTACCTCAAGAAAGATTACCAAGATCCTTTTCAGGACTCCTCAATGCTCCCTCTCTCTCACATGGTGCATCCGCAAGCCTACTGTATACGATTTAAACAATTGCAAACTGACTTTTAATAACAGGTGCATGAAATCAAGGCACTTCACAATTAATACGGTATGCATTACTAATTTTGGTAGATTACCAAAATGGCCTAGACCTTTTAATAGCTCTATATCAATTAGAAATGTACCTCTGGTAGTAATTACTGGCCAAAAAATAATCTTATTAAATTTAAATTAATTTTTTGAGTGGCTCATGCACGTATATCCAGGTATAATTAAAGGCTATTATTATAGACAGAGTACGGGATTTTAGAGTACATCAAGAATTTCCTATCCTTCTTCTTCTTCTTCTTTGGGTTAAGTCTACCTCCTTCACAGTTGAAGATTCTTGCAGACTGACGAGTGTGTGTGTGCTTACGAGAGCAAGGTGCATGGTGCAATGCTATTTACATGGTGCAAGTAAAAAGTTCCCGGACTTAGTTGCTGCCTCCCGTCAGGCATTGACGGAAGGCATTGACGGATGAGGCACATACTGTTTCTGATGGCAGGTTGTTCCAACTCCTCACAGTCCTGGGAAAGAAGGACTGCTTATGTTGCTCAGTTCTTGAACGGAGGACTTGGTAGCTATGTGCATGGGCAGTCCTGGAGGGTCTTGTGACAGGGTTGATGTAGGATGCTGTGTCGAGTGCTACCAGGTTGTTGTGGAGCTTGTACATCATCACCAGTCTGTAATTTTCTCTGCGTTGCTCAAGTGTGGTCCAGTCAAGTTGTTGGAGCATGGAGGTCACGCTAGAGGTGTTGTGGTACCGATTGAGGGTGAATCTAGCGACCCGTCTTTGTACCATTTCTATTTGATGGATGTGGTTTGCAGAGGAGGGATCCCAAACTGTAGAACTGTACTCAATGAGTGGTCTTACTAGAGCTTTGTAGGCAGTACTCTTCAGTTTTGGTGAGTTGATCCGGAGATTTCGTCTGAGGAAGGCAAGGGTGTTGTTTGCTTTCTGGCATATGCTTTTGATGTGTTTGTCCCATTTCAAGTCTGATGTGATTGTGATGCCAAGGTACTTGGTTGATGAGACTGCTTCCAGTGGTGTGTTGTTCAGGATGTACTGGTGTCGTATCTGGCTCTTCTTCCTGGACACTGTGATGGTCTTGCACTTGTCCGTGTTGAGCTCCATCATCCATTCAGAGGACCATTCAGCAAGCCTATTAAGGTCCTCCTGTAGTTCAAGAGGGTCTTGTCTGCCCTTAATCGCTAGGTAAATGATGGCATCGTCTGCAAAGAGACGTACTGGAGAGGTGAGCTTGTCTGGCAGGTCGTTGATGTAGTACAGGAATAGAGAGGGTCCGAGGACAGAGCCTTGAGGTACTCCTGAGTCGACGTCGACCTCAGGTGATGCATGGCCTTCTAGAACAACTTGCTGGGTTCGATGGTGAAGAAAGTTGGTGATCCACCTGTTGCTTTTGCCTCTCACTCCATAGTGGTCCATCTTGTGCATTAGTCTTTGGTGACCGACCTTGTCAAAGGCTTTGCTGAAGTCCATGACAAGGACATCAGTTTGTAGACCTAGCTCCATGTTCTTGTGGAGGTCACTAACGAATCCCAGTAGTTGTTGCTCGCAGGATCTCTTTGGTCGGAACCCATGTTGGAGGGGGTGGAGGATGTCCTTTTCATCGCCATGCCTCATGATGCTACTTGCAAGGATATGCTCCATCATCTTGCAGCAGATACATGTGAGGGAGATTGGGCGATAGTTGCTAGGATCGGTTCTGTCGCCTTTCTTGTAGACAGGCACCACGTTTGCTTTGTGCCAGTCATCTGGTATCTCGCCGGTGTCATACGAGAGTCTGTAGATGATGCGTAAGATGGGAGCGATGACTCTGGATAGCTGCTTCAGGATGCGTGGGGTGATCCCATCGGGCCCTGGCGCTTTATGTGGTTTGAGTTTCTTAAGCAACATCTCGATACCCTTCAGGGTTATCACTATGTCAGGCATCGATTCGTGTTCAGAAGTATCTGGCAACAGATGAGGAGGGATTGGAATTTCCTGGGTAAAAACCTTCTTGAACTGTCTATTCAGGGCATCAGCTTTCTCAGCAGGTTCACTGAATAGCACGCCGTCAGATTTGAGTTCCGCAATTCCAGCACTGTCAGTTCTGTTATTCTTGATGAATTGCCAGAATCTCTTCATGCAGTTGTACTTCCCTGGTCCTTCGTCATCATCTTCATCAGTAAAGATGGACTCGACATAGTTCCAGTAAGCTTTCCTGAGTGCGGATTGGAGTGTTCTTTTGAGATCACGGAGCTGCTCTTCCAGAGCATATGGAACGAGGCCCTCTCTCTTCCGGAGGTGTCTGCACTCGTTGCTCAGTCTGTCACGTTTCTTGATGAGTCGTCTGATCCTATTTGTCACCCATGGTAAGTTGACTTTGTGTGGAGTCAGCTTTTGAGGAATGAAGTCATTGATGCCCTTCTCGATGCCAGTCTTGAAGATGAGCCATAGTTCATTCACAGAGGCATATGGTACTTTAGCTTCTATCTCATCTCTGACTGATTCCATGCTCTCACCAAACTTCTCCCACTGAGCTTTGCTGTAGAGTAAAACTTTCCTCCGCATCTGGTGCCGCCTGGTTGGTCTCACATCTAGCTTGACGAGAGGGCAATCATGGTCAGACACTCCTGGGACAACGGTAACCTCATTGACTACAGTTGGATTACTGACAAGGAGTAAGTCAAGTGTGTTCTGGTATCTGGTTGGTTCAGTAACTACTTGGGTGAGACCGTGGTCATCAAGGAGAGATCCCAGTCTGCGATGGAGATTGGGATATCTGCAATTGCCGACTTGTTGGTTTCTCCAATCCCATCCCGGTCAGGGGCGGATCTAGCTTTTTGCTAAGGGGGGGGTTTGACCAAAATAATGACGATGCAGAGCATCGTCCACGAGCCGCAAAGCGGCGAGCCGATTTTTTTTGGGGTGTTTATTTGAACCCCGTAAGTGATGTTTTCCTGGCATCTATTAACACAATGGAGACCATAAAAAGCAGTGCATGATAACGTCTTTTTAAATCAAGTAACAGTTAAATACACAGTTATATCCAGAGTTATCATGTGTTTGGTTAAGTTACCAGATGAGTTGAATATCTTCTCACAATATTTGCACTTGAAAGGGTTTCTCTCCAGCGTGCTTTTTTTTTTCTTTCTTTTTTCTCTTTTTTTCCTTTTTTTTTTTTTTTTTTTTTTTTTTTTGGGCCGCCCAAGGGGGGGGTTTAAACCCCCCCCGTAGATCCGCGCCTGCCGGTAAGTTGAAATCACCGCCTATTACAACAGAGTGGGTGGGGCTCAGTCTTGACAAGGACCTTTCGAGCTCTGTGAGGCTCTTTTCATCTCCCTCGTGGGGCCTGTAGAAGGCAGCAACATGGAGAGTCTTGGCTCCTGGCATGCTGATCTTGCACCAAATGAGCTCGCAGTCAGTTTCTAGTTCAATTTCTCTGGATGCCAAAAGATCCTTCCTGATCGCAAGAAAAACACCGCCATGGGGATCGTTGGGTCTATCCCTTCTTTCAATGTTGTAGTGGTCAGTGGGGAACACTTCACTACTGCGTATGTCTTCCGTCAGCCAGGATTCAGTCCCTATTACTACATCTGGATTGTGTTGATGTATAAGAATTGCGAATGACTGCTTCTTAGCGCGAATACTCTGGCAGTTTACGTTGAGTATTGTTAAGACTTTTGCCTTTGGCTTTGTTGGGTTGTTGGGTTTCTTTTTCGATGTTCTGGGTGAGGAGGAGAACTTTGGTGATCCAAGGCATAGTGAGTCATCACTTTCACCTTCATCCTTGCTGTCAGGATAATAATGTCTCAATAATATCAGTAACGTTGCATTGCAACTTGCAGTAAAAATTGCAGTTTTTTTTATTGCAATGCATGCACATAGTTAGACACTTGAGTATATCTTCTTCACTCTTCAGTCAAGTCTGTCTGACAACAAAACACACTCATCACTCAATCAATGCAGTTAATAAATAACCCTCTCTTTTATTAAATATCACACAAATTATGTCAAACTTTGCTATAGATCTACGGTACATCGAAATCATGGGAATACACTCACATCAGCAAAGGGTCAAGGTTGTTAAAGATAAACTCCAGTTGGCAGTAGTGGTAAAAAAAAAAATTAATTCTCACAGAATCAAATGAAACTTACACTGAATGTTCAATACTACAAATAAATGACATGTGCCAAACAATTCTGGAAGAAAATGTATACTGGCCGAGTAATGAGCATAGAAAGACAAGGAAATCAAGGTAGTACTAGCCCCGACGCCATGTGTGTTGTCCCATATATAGCTTTCTGTGTTACTTTACCAAGACTCGGTCAAATTTATTATGATTTTGATGACTCCAGAACCTTGCAGTGCACACCAATACTTACATGCTACATGATCAACTGTTCTGATCCTTTCCACACCTTTTCTTAACAATGCAATCGCATTACCAGTACTAAAGTTTATCTTTAAGCTGTTTTATGTACTTGTTCCATGCATATCCACACACGTCCAGCTGAATTTACATGTGCGATGGTGTCGCATGTAAACAAATCCGCGTTGAGTACGTGCAGAGGGACCTAGCAGCCGACGACCAGGTGGCACTGGCCTGGGCGCGCTGGGCAGCTAGCCTGAGCTTGAGCGCGGCTAGCTGTACGCTGTTGCCTCGGCCCGCTGAACTCTGACCGGTGCTGGTGCACTGTACAAACATGGTGCTGAGATCGAGAGAGGCATCCATCTATATGGTGCATGCATGCATCTACCGTACCGTACCTCGTACCGGTGTCAGACTTGGAGAGTACTTAGTCAGAACTCGATCGAGGCAGAGAACTAAAGGAGGGGGTAGCTAGGGAGATAAGTCTAAGAAGTTAGAGAGAAGGAAAGGAGGGAAGAGGGTTTGAGAGTAGATTGTGGGGGGGGGGGGGTATGATAGGTGCCAAAAATCTTTTCGGCAATGGATCAAAGCAACCAAGGATACAAGCATGTGGTCGGCTGCACCCCTCCCTTCCAACTTATTAACTTGTTCAAGTCACCCTCAATAAAGATAACATTTCAGAGAATATGGGACCCATGTGGGCTCCACATGGGCTTATAATTGCTACCTGGGTTATTATCCTCTCAAGCGCGTAGCCAGGATTTTATTTTAGGGGGTGGTACGTACGGTGCACGCGAAGCGCGCTCCCTAGGGGTGTGGGTGCAGGAAGAAGCGCGGAAGGTTTGATGTTTCATTAAATTATTAGAGAAAGAAGACGATTCCTTGTACCGTTCTCGACTCTTAATCCTTGTTTGAATTGAGTTCCCCTTCCTCCGCGTGTAGCGCGGAAGCTCTGACGTTTCATTAAATTATTCAAGAAAAAGGACGATTCGTTGTAACGTTCTCGACTCTTAATCCTTGTCTAAATCCTTTTGACGTTTCATTAAATTACGATTCGTTGTACCGTTCTCGACTCCTAATCCTTGTCTAAATCCTTTTGACGTTTCATTAAATTATTAAAGAAGACGATTCTTTGTACCGTTCTCGACTCGCAGATCCTTTTCTGAATTCAGTTCCCCCCCCCCTTCCGCGCGAAGCGCAGAAGCTTTGATGTTTCATTAAATTATTAGAGAAAGAAGACGATTCGTTGTACAGTTCTCGACTCTTAATCCTTGTCTGAATTCAGTTTCTTTTGACGTTTCATTAAATTATTAAAGAAAGAAAGAAGACGATTCGTTGTACCATTCTCGACTCTTAATCCCTGTCTGAATTCAGTTCCCCCCCCCCTTCCCGCGCGAAGCGCGGAAGCTTTGACGTTTCATTACATTATTAGAGAAACAAGACGATTCGTTGTACCGTTCTCGACGCTTGATCCCTTTTCTTCCTACGTCCTCTTCCTTTCTTCTTTCTCTTTCTCTCTTTTTTTTTTTGGCTGCGGTTTTTTTTTTTTGAAGGGGGGGGGGGGGCGACCGCCTCGCCCCCTGGCTCGCACCTGTATCCTCTCTGTATCTCATTATCCCTCTCTCCACTCTTTACTTTTTTTTGCACTTTTACGCTTCGCGCTTAAAATTTAGCTCGTTGCTTTTTAACGCTGCGGCTTTGCATTTGGCGCACTGTATTTCTATGATGCTGTTGATTGAATAAATTGAATAAATCCATCAATTCCTGATGAAACCGTATGAGCGAGAATTCAATTTATTCTTATCTCATATACGGTTGTCTCATTTGCTTCGTTTTCTATCTATATGTATGAAGAAAATGAGATAGCAAAATGTGTATATGGATGGTCATCTTGCGAGTAATAACCATTAACTCCTCTCATCGGGCTCTCATCATTAATTTTTCTCTTCATTTTTTTTTTGTGATGGTGAATTATTGGGGGAGGGGGATGATTGTACAGGCCATCCCCCCCCCCCACCTGAAATATTGGGGGGGGGGGGGGGAAATATCCCCTCACCCCCCCCCCCCGGGATCGACACCCATGATTGTGTCGTAATAACAGAAATATTTATAATTTCAACCCAATATGTTGAGAAATCTTATTTGGCAGTCTTTTTCTCGGAAGAAAAAAAAACCAATGCTTGTTATATTAGTTTTGGGGATGAAATAACTGTGCGTGTAGTGCGAAAGCCTTTCCTATTAATGATTGTGATATATTTTAAGTCCTTAAAATTGTGAAATTATGAACAATGATGAATTATTTTGTATTTATATTCCTTTATCAAACGATAAAAGAGCTTTGTATATAACGAGAAAGAATTGGAGTTTTGAGAAATAAACTATGAGTACAACTATAGCCTATATAGGCTATTAAAATATATAGGCCTAGGCCTAGGGCCCGAAGCTGCAGTAGAGAGAGAGAGAGAGAGGGGGGTGGGGGGGGGGAGAGGGGATAGAGAGCCGAGCCTAGAGAGAGAGAGGGAGAGGGAGAGAGAGAGAGAGAGAGATGGGGGAGGGGGCTCACCCAAGGGACACAATGGCATCTTATATAAGTCGCCCTTTCGTTAAAATTCCTGAAATGGTATATATTTAAATACTTAAAATTTAAGTCATTAAAACAACACTGACGGTTTCCCATTTCGGGATATAATATGCATGTGCTTAAAGATAAAGTTGCGTTTTGGTCATGCGATTGCATTGTGAAAGAAACTGTGTGGAATCGATCAGAAAATGTTGATCATCATAATTATTAAAGTATTGGTGTGCACTGCAAGGTTCTGGAATCATGAATTATAAGAAATTTGGCCCAGTCTTGGTAAAAATAACACACTGTACACAGAAATATGTATATGGGTCTTTTGGGACGACACGTTCGTTCGTTCGTTCGTACAAACATGGGGTATAAAAATGTAGTCCTCATTTTTAAGCTTAAATACAGGTCACATTTTTGGCGTTAATTTGAAGAGCCATATATCTTATTATCGCTCGTTATTCGCATCGCTGTTCACAATCGGGGTTGTTTTCATAACTCATAAGGGTCCCTAGGCCTATTCATAATACGAGAAGATTGTCTCGTACTATAAATAGCGGTCCTTATGAGTAGTGACCCCCATATAAATTATGAATATCGGAGCCTTACGAGTAATGACCCTCATTGTAAATTATGAATAGCGATCCAACCGTCCTTATGCCTTTATATGAATACTGACCCCTTTTCCGTTTTATGAATAGATGTCCTTCGTGACTTTGTATAGGACGTTCCACATTATGAATAGCGGTCCTTACGAATAGCGGTCCTTATGACTAGCGAGGTTACCCCTTAACCCTTGAAAACGTTCACAAATTATTTTTCACCTCGATCTCCCCAGATCTCAACCGCCTCCTCCCCCTCCTCCACCCATAACGCGCGCCATGAATAGGCGCGCGAACACTTGTTTTCCTTTTTTATTATCAACTAAACTGTACCGTACCAAGTAATATCGTGTAAATAAAAAGTTAATGTCGGCACAATCTCGATTAAAATCTTCTCGTTAAAAGAAAACAACGTGGCCTCTGTTTTGCATCAGTAAGATACAGCTTATGAAGTACGTTAAGTATATCGTTTAAAATAGTTTGTTTGGTATGTGATACTGATAGCACTGTTTGTGTTTGATTGGGAGCAATAGATAACTAGCGCGCGCGCGGCTAGTGTGATGTTGACGGTGTACCCAGCGGCATCATCATGCCCTTGTGTCCCCAGAGTTCCTCCGCATCCGCAGTGAGTGCAGATGCTTCGCGGCTTTTAATAGGCGCACTCGAGCTTCCGATTTCGGAAGTCTTCAATTTCATGTTAATATTGTTAATGTTTCCGAGTTTTACGAAACCAACTCCATGACACTTGACAGTCGACAGTCATATCTTTGTCTGTGACCTAGATCTAGTCTACACACTACAGAAATGTCGGACAACCTGTGTTCTTGTCGTTAATTTAAAGTAGTCTAGGTCCTGGTTTCACAAAATCAGAAACGGAATTACCAAAGAGAGATTAAGATTATGATGCTGAACTTTAAGTTCAAACTGTTTGGAAACATAAAAATCAAAGAGAGTGGTATAAGTTCAGTGGTAGCACGTACGTACTGCACAAATTATACAAACATACAATTTGCATGAAAATATGTGTACTGAAAAGTATAGACTCTAGTCTAGGCCTACTCACTACTCGGACAGTATCTTATTCTTAGACTATTATTCATTATATTGATTAAATTGAGGAAATTAACTCTCAAGTCAGCTTGCTTTTGCAATTAACGAATCAAACTTTGCAAGTAGAGGCCATCATAAGTTAGCATGATAAGGCATAACTGAGTCATATCCATAATCCAATCGAAAGAAGACCCTGATTATTATTGTATAAGAAAATAATAATTTAATGACTAGATTTCTAGATCTAGTCACAGTTGTATTATTATCTTGTAACATTTATTTATAAATCAAATAGGCCTACTATAGTTACATGTATCTCGTACAAAAGTATGTCCTTTTCTTGATATGACTATTGAATATTGTTGCTTTGTGATATCAAGAGATTTCTCATTCATGGATAAAATATTTGGATAAAGATTTGGATCATTTTTGTTTTATTCTACATACTAATTATATACTAATCTTTCTAAAATCAGGGGGGTGTTTCACAAAGATCCTAAGTTGAACTTATCCCTAAGTTAGACTTAAAAATTATGGAAAGCCATTACCATCTATGAAAATATTTGGTAAAAGTTATTTTGAAAGGCATTAAATGTTGATTATAATCATTCATATTTTCTATTATCGAGGAGATTTCATGTTCTTGATGTGAAATTTTTAAAAAGTCTAAAATACTTCAATTTTTGTTTTTTAATATATTTTATTTTAATGCTACAAATGGCTCTCCATAATTTTGAAGTCCAACTATGAGTTAAGTTTGACTTAAGATCTTTGTGAAACACCCCCCAGGTATTGACAGGTCTGAAGCCTAAGGAACAGTACTCCTAACAGGATGACAGAACAAAACGGAAGACGCGGTGGCAGAGGAGATGGAGCTAGCCAAGAATCAGATATCAATGAGAGACGTGAACTCAGAAGAGATTACAGAGAATTGATTGCTGAAACAAAAAGTAAGCATTGTGTCTTAATGTTTGATTATAATTCACCCCACTTTTGCTTTCATCTGGGTGAAGTAGTTTGATAAAGATTACTATAGAGAACCATATTTTTTGTCAATTAATGCATTTTGGTGATCCTTTGTCTATTGGAAAAAATGAAGAAACTTTATTGCCAGGATATGTGTTCCAGACCTCATTTGGATTTTCTACCTAAAAAAAAGAAGCTAAAATCAAGTCTGACTTATATTTGGATAGACTAATCAAAAATTCATGCATACATCATTTTTTTAAACCTTTTTTTAGAAACCTGCATGTTTAATTGGCCGCATAATTATATTTTACGTTCTAACCATTTGTTTCTATTGGCTTGATAAATGGGATGTCCAAATACCTAATGGTATGAAATAATAATGATCTGGATTTACATAGAGCTTAATAAAAAATACAATCTCTTGGTCTATGATTACCCGTTCATCATATTCATTCATGCACAATGTGCACCATTTCCACTCCATGGGGAGTATTCCTACCATATGGTCACCATAAGGGCATATGGCAATTACTAACACAAAGGCTTTCGTCATCCAACCAGGTCCGCATTTCTCTCCAGGGTATGGAGATTAATGCCCCAAAACATAAGTCGGGATAAAACCCACAACCTTTGAATTTCAAGCCAAGTGCTTAAACCACTATACCACGACACCTCTACATCATGAAACCATGTTCTGTCAATTCTCATCTGATTTCATTTTACAGGAGAAAGTTCTGAGCTAGTCAGACCTGATTCCGATGGCCTCGGGAACCTTTTAGAGAGAAGCGATGAACTCTTCGGTCAAGGTGAGTATTAACCATTTAGATGCTGCAAATTTTCAATACTGTGAACCTCATTGTAAAGAGCTCTGAGGGGCGTTTCACAAAGACTAAGATGAACTTTAAGTTGAACTTAACTATGGCAGGCCACTCATGCCACTAGTTGCTCTCACAGTTACAATCTTTAGATAACCTTTTTTCTTTCAATAATGAATTATCAAAAAAATTAAATTTGTGAATAAATTGTGACCATGATTTGTACGTCACTTGAGAAACCAAACAGTGGCATGAATAGCCTGCCAAAGTTAAGTCCAACTTAAAGTCAATCTTAATGGTCAATAGCCTAATGGAAGATTTTTATTCCGTACATTTGTCATACCTGCTAGTTCCTTGTGCAATGAGTAAAATTTGAGTAAATTTCTTTTGGATAGCCTCATTGGCTGAAATGAAGGAAATTCAGAAGAATGTATTATGTTTTTTTTAACTTGGAGTGCACAATATCCTGTAGTTCTCTTGAGTTACCTGCATTATTTTTATGTTTGAGCTTTTTATTAAAGCCACACTGCACTACACCTGTAGCTACTTGCTCCCTCTATATGAGAAACAATGCCTAATCGGTGACCATTGGTCCCACATGATCCTCTTTTTCTTGTGTTATTTTAGAGCTGAGTTGATGAGATAACCACCTGTCCAGTGACCTTGCAGGGGGGGGGGGGGTCTAATCCCTCCTTTACACTAGTACAGATGACCTTTAACATAAATTGTTTGTTTCAAATTTGTCATAATCATAGCAGGGTCATTCAAAATAAAAAAAAATATGTTGTGTTATTAAACCATCTCTGTGGAATAGCCTATTGGAAGAATTCTTTGTACATTTGTCCGATACCTGCTAGTTCCTTGTGATATGATTATAATCTTCACTTTTGTTAATCATCTGTTCTTGTCCTAGTCATCAAATTACCTAACAGGGCCCCAACCGTAGAAGCAGTCTTAGATGCTCAGTTCTTGATGGCAGCTTCCAGCCTAGGCTGCCAGAAGGCCAAGAAGATCCATGTAGACAACAAGTTTGACCCAAAGACTTCGTTCAGAAGCTGGTAATTAATTCACATTGACTAGATCTTAGGCAGCAGATTTCTTTTGCAAAAATGCAATATACTGATTTTCAGCAGATTTTTGTTTATTTGTTGTTGGTAGAAACTGAAATTCTAAATAAAAGAAATTTTAGTTGGAAATTAGCAAAAGAGTTGCTTATTTTTGAGGGAAAATTGCTTTAAAAGCATTGTTAAACAATGTTTCCAGTTGTAAAAATTTGAGATGCATGACCCGACGTGTTATCAGTGTCTGTGATATGGTGTAATATTGAAGCCCTAAACAAAAATTGCGCTTAAAAAAAGCAAAAATCTTTGAGTGAAAATCTCATTTTCCCCAATAGACTGTAGTGTTATAAAAAACGTTTTTCCAAACGTTTTCGAAATTTTTAATTCAATCATAAATATCTTGATAATCAACCATGTGATTGGCTTGCAAAGTCATGGGATTCATTTCTGACTTTAAGGTTTATGATTATGATTGTAGCAACTAGCATGAGTTAAATCCAGGATTTTGTTTTGAATCGGAGGCTACCTACTGGTATTAAAAGACGATGTGTTCCCCATTAGGTGTGTAATGAGACACTGGTCCTTAATCCTTTGCGAGTCCTGCTTTTGAGAATTATTGATTTGATTTTAGTTTTGTGACGGAGAGTAAATAAAACATAATTTGTAAAAACTAGGGAGTCCTTCTAATACATTTACTATACATCTCTCTCTCAATGGGACAGTTACTTATCTTGTGGAGTAGTTTGAGGAAATACTCAGGCCTGCCTTGCTCATAATGTGCCTTGTAGATCAGTATTGGACATTATTATAATTTCTTGTACAGATATCTTTCATGGAATGTCGGAGATTAGGCATTGAGGATAGTGAGATAGAGGAGGAACACTGGGCGACTCTAGGCAGAGGTGCAGCACCAGCTTTCCGTAGTGCCTGCAGCTTTCAGTTTATGTAAGTACGACGAGTCAAAGCAGTTGCTATTAATGGGTTACTATATTTTATAAGACCATGAAGCGGATCCTAATCAAACGATTGGTTGAGAGCGTACACGCATGTCCAGGCATTTATTTTGCCTAACACGTAATTTAACTAATGACCAGTCATTAGTAAAACCATGTTATAAAACAAATAAAACGTCATCTTATTAAGCAAATAATACACATCATTTTGTTTGGGCATTAGTAAAATTACCCACACTCGGTACCTTCTAAACCTTCCAAAGGTACCTTGTGTGGGTAATTCTTACGAAAGCCCTCACTGCTGTGTATTATTTGTATATTAACAGAGACCGTATAATCTCAATATGTAAAAACCCTATTTTGAAGATGTTGTTTTTACAATTTAACCGCAGTGTTGCATTATTTGCCCTTAAACATAAGAAGATTGAGAAGTAAAGTCCCTTATGTCTGCATTACACCTGATGTTATGACGCAGATATTTATTGCTCGTGCTGCAAGATGAAGTGATAAAAGAAATAGATACATACTTTTACATGTACAGGGTGATTTGCCTAAGGTGTCGTCATCATGATCAATACTGTTTTTCCTGTGGACTTTCGACATTGACAAAATCCAGTAGTTGTTGCAGATGTTCTTCACTTTCTGCACACAAGACAGTGTCATCGGCAATAGCACAGTGGTAGAGCAGTGGCCTCATAGCCGGGAGGTAGTGATCTCTACATCATCCTTTTGTTTCAGGGAGGGGAGAGGGGATCTTTGTCCCTCCTTTAAAGATAAGGATGACACAAAAATCACTGCCAGTGATGGGGGATACATTGAATTTCGCATTGCATGGCAATGGAGATTGCGATATTTCTAGTTTTGTTATGCTTGCACCCCTATATTTAGGCTTGGCACATTTGAACGAGAACCGCCTAGAAAGGCAGCTAGGAAAACCAAAGATGCTAATGCAGAGGAGCAAGCAGGCCCTGCAATTGTTGCCAAACAGGTAAGTCATATGCCCTTATCACTGGCTCAAGCTGTCCCCGCCCTTGTTGCCCATCTGTGTGTATTTTTATGTATGACCACCAGAGATGCCAACCCTCCCGATTTTATCGGGAGGCTCCCGATAATTCACCCCAACTCCCGACCTTACGATCACCATCCTTATCCTCCCGATTTATTAAAAAAAAAAAAAAAAAAAAAATGATTTTTTTTTTTTTTTTTTTTTTTTTTTTTTTTTTTTTTTTTTTTTTATTATGATTTTTTTTGGAGGGCGCTTATCAGTATATATATCTGTGAATTGAAAGAGAAATATCATCTGCTAACTTAAGCATGTAATAATTCCACTATGTTAAAAGACAAATTAAGAGTAGCGAAAGATTGTTTCAGCATATGGATCGCCGTAACCAATGCGTGGATATTGCCACAGAATCCAAATGGCGGAAAATCAGCAAAATAAGACCAGGAAATGGTCTCGGAAGTATAAGACCGAATACAGTATCAAGTACCTGTGTAATCGGAAGTCTGAAAGTAATTCATCATGCATTTTGTACAATTTTTATGTTATTTAAAAAAAAAGGGGGAATTATTTAACTAAATACACATGTAAAATGCTCCAAAATAAGGCTCAGATTGCACCAGAGAGCATCTAGAACCCCAGAGCTTCCAGGGCCCTAAGGCGGGCCCTGGACCCCGGCCGCATGTGTCGGGCGCTACGCGCTCGAGATGTGCGCTACGCGCACATTAATTGGTGTCGATTACAAATCCTCCCTATTTCTGATTTCCAAAAGTTGGCATCTCTGGACCACACATCGATTTACTAGGATTTCATCTCTTTGTGGTGTTCAACTTAAACCAGTGTTCAGAGCATGAAAAGAAGCACTCTAAAATACCCAAGATACATTTTGTTGGACCTTTTTAAGACGGTATTGTGTACATATAGAGAAATGTAGCACATTTCCCAGATGCCAGAGGCATCCAAAATAGACGTAGGGTCTTAGGAGTAGAATTTGATTGGCTGTTGCCACTTGTCAAGTAAAGGAGAATGGCAGTTTTGTTTGATATATAATATCTGTGTATATCGATGGTTCAGTGACACAAAGATGTAACTCCATATTTTGCCAAAATTATTATTTGATATCAACATGTTCAGAAAAATGTGGGCTTTCCAGGAAACAGAAAGACTTAACTACACCCCATTGAAGTCAATGGCTAGTGAAACATAGACTTAACTCCTTAAGGCCTAAGTGCTCAATGACTCACACACCACTTTTTCTCAAAATGGCCAAAATGGAGTTACGTCTTTGTGTCACTGACCCCTCGATATGGAGTGGGAAAATGTTTGAATGAGTATGACGGTACATGCTACCTACCCCTCTTCCTGCTGTACTCTAGTCTGCTTTATGCTTACCTTTTGTTTCAAAGCTCAAATCCAAGGACAAGGATAAGACTCCGACAGAAGTGACGTCAGAGGAAGTGGAGAAGATGGTAGCCATTCTACACCAAGTTTGTAAAACAAGGGGCGACGGCACCTACGTGCCGATATCTTACTTTGACTTGGTCATCAACCCTGAATCGTTTAGCCAAACGGTGGAGAACATCTTCCACTTGTCCTTTCTGTTAAAGGTACGTCCATTCACAGTGCTGATCTTTCCTTACAATCGGCTTTAGTCAAAGAAATGGGTTAGGGCTAGGATCAAATTGGGGGTTCCCTTTAGGGATTATGTTGGGCTTAAGTGTTGGGGTTAGGGTTGTGTATCATACTGGATTCATGGTTAATAGAAGGAAATCAGCTAGTGCTCAAAATGATCTGTTTGGAGCCAGAAGGGAATTAGCTTGTATACTTTAACAAAGATTAAACATCGTTCTGGCTCTGAACATACAAAAACATCTTTGAAGCATCTCATACCTATGAAAATCACTGACCTTAGAGGGAGATGGTCATCAGTTTCCATAATTTGCTGACACCAGACTTAGTGGAAATACCGTAAATGGGTGTACAAGTCTCGCAGACAGCAAACCTATAGTTCCATCAAGAAATACCCCTTGCTCTCTCTGACACTCTTCGCTTGAGGAAAATGTGAAATACCGTAATGACTTTTCAACATGGGGCAATTGATGGAAAATGCAGAGCATTACATAAGGCATGTTGGTTATAAAACTGGAGGCTAATCCTGGTGATTGACAACGCCTATTATTGGGTAGACACCCAAATGGTTCCCCCCTTAGAGGCCACTACTATGTGTCTTAATCCTAACCCTGTACAAAATCAGATGTTGAAGCAAGGAGACGTATGACTTTAACAAGTCTTCAATGATGAGATGAGATAAAGATAAATGTATGTTTCATTTGTTTTTATCTTCAGGACGGCCATGCTAAGGTTTACTTGGACAATGATGATCTACCAGTCATAGTACCTTGTACGCCTTTCAATGAGGAGCAGGAACACGAGCGGGTCACCAAGAAACAGGTCTTGGTCTCGATTGACATGGACCAGTGGAAAGTAAGGATCTAGTCTCTACCTTAATAGGTCTTAAAGCCCCACCGCACTAGTTGGCCAGGAGGGATTAGACCTCCCTGACAGGTGGTTATCTCATCAAATAAGCTCTCAATTAACATAAGAAAAAGAGGATCATGGGAGACCAATGGTCCCCGATCAGGCATTGTTTGCTATATAGAGGGCGCTATAGCTATAAGTAATGTAGTGGGGCTTTAAGAAGCTTGCCTCACAGCAAGCAATTGCATATCAAGACAGATAATGTATAATTTCTTACTGATTGTGGAAAAAAATGATTTCTCAATATTCATTTAATCTGACTTTCGTTTTTATTTTGTTTATTTTTTGTCAAAATTTATAGGGAATGCTGTAATGCGACCTTGAGATGACATAGCTTTATTGTAGTAAACTTAGACAAACCAGGGAAGCTGATTTATAGTCAGATGTTATCAAAATAAAATCGAGAAAGGTGAAATTGTAATTGTTCTGGGCTCTTGACAGGAGGCTCTGAGATATGAAAGAAGGTTTGCTGGTCAACCATGTTGCACAAAATACAACAGCTGCAAGAAAGCTCTGCAATTTGTCTTGTTGGGACCTTCCAGGCCCTTCCCCTCCAGAGCAATCAGGATTTAAATACTGAAAACTTGAATTGATTATAAGTGATTATATATACAAATTGCACTCAAGCCATTTTGAAATTGTTATTTTCTTTGCAATTGGTATGTGTTTATGAATGGCTGCCCAAAACCTGCTACAAAAACTTACTTTTCACCATGTTTTTCTTTATTTCTGTCAGGAGCTGATCGAAGTGTTTGATATTAACGACCCCCTCATTCCGACGAGACCTGAACCTCCTCACACCAATGGGCATATGTAATCCGGCATCGCAGAGACTACAGTGCATGCTGTGTTTGTGATTCAAAGCGCAGTGGAGGCATAGAAATAGAGACTCTCTCCATTGATGTGTACTTTGAGACATGTTAGCTGTGCTCGAAGAGCATGTCATAGCCTCCTGGTGGAAGCCTCTATTAGGCAGCTTTGAGAAGACAAATGTGGACAAGGATTCTTTTGATCTCAGGATCTGCCAAGTGTTGTGCTGACTATAGAAAAATGAACTACTATTCTTTTGAAGGTGCATGAATATGGTATATCGATGATGGACACACTTTAGTGGCAAGGATTGTAGAGACGCTGGCGTTGAAGTTCCTATGATCATGGCCACGTACACAGCTCACTTTGATCATACTCTGGAATTCCCCACTTCTGTGAGTGCACATGCATGCAGCTATCAAGACATCAACAAACTGTCAGGCCTCTGCTTGGCCACCATTCTGTTCTGTACACTCCATTTAAAAACTTTAAGCTTTGATCTTGGATTGTGTGCTAAATTGACAAACATTAAAGAAATCATAGAATTGAAAGAGCAATATGAAAGCCTTGTCCAGGGATGCCAGTTTTCAGGCAATAGCCTGAATTCAGGCCCTGGCGAGTTGTTTTCAGACCATATTTTAGGCTTTTTGTGTACAAAATAGCTCATTCTAGGTGTTTTTCAGGCCCTCGGATTTGTATAATGTGGATTTTTATAATGTACAAGTGTAATACGCTTCACATTTCTGTATCTTATAACACAGAGCTCAGTGAATTCACGAAAGTCCTTTGTTGCGCGCAGTTGCCATCCGTTTACACGTTACCCCAAAAATGGCAGCCTTTTTAGCAGCAGCTTACTGCGCCATAACTGAACATGATGAACAAAATGAATCCTCTCATGAAGTGAAAGTGAGAATTTGATTTCATGTTAACATGATTTATTTTTGTCCATGTAAATGCAAATTACAGTCATTTTTTTAGCTGGATGAGGAAGTTTGCTCTGTAGTGCTCAATACATCAGTGGAATAAATCTACTCACTTTAAAACATGAACAAAAACTTAGCACACTTTTTGAATATGGACCTCTTTCAAGTACTGTTATAGGATCACTGAATACAACGAGAACAGATAAAGATTTTTTTGTTCATGCTTTTGTTCTTGGAGTCAATGTGGACTGATTTCTGTGCTATGTTTCTGAACTATAATATCATTGTTAAAACATTTATGTAAATGTACATATTATTTATTACAAGTACATGTAGTACTGTAGTGTATATTACCAGGTGTTATGTTAGTTTCAAACCATTTATCAGCCTTTTATTGTATTTTAACATATTTTTCTTTAAGCTTTGTGCTGAAGGGATTTGTATTTCCAATATCTTTGTGTACAAACATTCACATGCAGCTGTTTTCCCGAAAAAGAGTAAATATATCATGTACATCATATTGCTTCAGCTCATTTAGCTATGTTAGATCTTTCATGTATGTGTCATAGTACATTGATTTAGTTTATGTGTGATCATCGCAAATGCCTTCTTTGCCAAATCTTTTTGGGAACATGTTAGAATAGAAGTATAATGTTACATGAATTCAATTTCCAGTCCATGCCTATAGGTTTAAAAAGGGCAGACCTACTGTAAAAGTATATTTCCTTTAAAATCCATTTCAGACTGGTCCTTTTCCCTTTGAATTCAGTTTTAGCTAGGATGTATTGCCATTATCTACCTGAAAGTACTTGTATCACATGTATGTAATTATTGCCTCCATACAACAGTAACATTTCGAAAACTCTTATTTTGCTTCTATTATATTTTGATTCTATCAAAGATGAATTTTACACACAAGTCAATGCAGTTTACAGGGGAAATTAAAGTAAAGCAAATTTATCTACAGTATCTACCCCATTTGGTACAATAGGTCCATTAGTCAGAATTTATTGTAGACTAAAATAATAATAATAATTAATATTGGATTCTTATATAGCACACGTATCGACCTTGCAAGGTCCTCAAGGCGTTCCAACATTACCCGGCTATGCTAGGCTGCCGATTTCGACGCTCACAGCATTTTAAGGAATTCCTTCCTACCGGTACCCAGGCGCGTACGCAGGGGGGGTGTTTGGGGGGTTAAACCCCCCCCTATGGTATTTTTATGTGTATAAACCCCCCCTAAAAAACCCTAAAACCCCCCCCTTTGGGATATTATTATTATTTTTTTTTTTTTTTAATTATTATTTAAAAAAAAAAAAAAAAAAAAAAAGAATTCCCATGGATGACCTAAACAAGTGACCTCACCCCCCCCCCCCAACGGAGGAACATGTCAAATTTTCAAATTTCGAGACAAAAAAAAAAAAAAAAAGTGTCCTCTTACCCCCCCCCCCCCTCCCCCCCCCCCCCCCGCTTATTCAGCGGTCGGCTGAGTCGTTGCGATTTTTTTGGGACCAAAAAAAAAAAAAAAAAAAAGTGTCCTCTTACCCCCCCCCCCCCCCCCCCCCCCCGCTTATTCAGCGGTCGGCTGAGTCGTTGCGATTTTTTTGGGACCAAAAAAAAAAAAAAAAAAGTGTCCTCTTACACCCCCCCCCCCCCGCCGCTTATTCAGCGGCTGGCTGAGTCGTTGCGAAATTTTCGGCCCGATTTATAAATGTTAAAACCCCCCCCTTGAAAAAATCCTGCGTACGCGCCTGCCGGTAGCCATTTAACACCTGGGTCAGAGTGGCTAATGTAGATCAATGTCTTGCCAAGGACATTAGTGCTGCGGCGGGACTCGAACCGCGGACCTTGTGATCGACAGTCGGGTGAGGTATCCACTCATCCACGACATCTCTACAGAACTCTTTTCAGAATTTTTTTGTTTTGTTTACTTTGGACAGATCATGTATGTGTCTTACCAATATCTGTATTTAAATATATTTGTCTTCTGCCAAATTAGAATCTTCAATAGTAAGATCCAGATGTATGTTGTTACCCCACTGTGACAAAAACCTTCAGAATGTAAAGTCTTTATCATGGATTTGAGGCCCATTTTGTCTTTTCATCTGTCATTCTTTTCTGTTTCTTTTTAAAACTTTATCATGATAAAGTGGGGCTTGGTCTTCCAATTGCAAAACAGTACTTTAACTTCATATGTAATGAGAAAGTATGTATCTGTTTACTTTTATGTTCCTTTTTCACATGTAAATACAACTTGTACAAATGTTAAGAAGAGACACAGATGTAAATGTGCACATACAGAGCAAAATATACTGTGATTTTCAAGAAAAGTAACCTTGGTACATGTGGCTAGACTGTTTATTTCATTTTAAGTGTGAAAGAATGTATCTTTTCAGACCAGCATTTGTTAACTGGGGGAGTGTCGTGAGAGAAAATCAGGAGTAAATTACATTTAAAAACATCGGAATAACGTAATAATTTCATGAGGAATTAGCATTTTAAAGATGATAAAATGTCTTTCTACCTCGCTCATCATGCTAGCTGGCAACATTTTGACAGTGAGTTGCCTGAATATATCTTTTATATTTCAAAATTACAAATTTTTACCACACATGCAACATTTAGATACAGGATAAATCTTTAGTTTAAACATATTTGTGGCTTACACCCAGTAAATAAGATTGATTGATCGATCTGTAATTGAAAAACAAGTCAGAAAAAATCTTGGAACCAGCGGGATTTGGACCTTGCTGGGCAGCAACTCTACTACCAGGCCATCACTGGTCCATGGCACAGTCATGATGAATAGAAACAAATAACCAAGCTCTCCTGATTCATTCTGACTTATTAATATTCATTAGTCCGCCATAGGATAACTTTTATAAATGTAATGCTTCCTGGGAGAAATTTCAATAGTTTAAACATATTTGTGGCTTACACCCAGTAAATGAGATCGATCGATCTGTAATCAATCAATCGATCTGGACCAGTGATGCCCTGGTGGTAAAGTCGCTGCCCGGCAAGCAGTAGATGGCAGGTTCAAATCCTGCTGGTTCCAAGATTTTTTCTGACTTGTTTTTCAATTACAGATCGATCAATCGATCTTATTTACTGGGTGTAAGCCACAAATATGTTTAAACCATTGAAATTTCTCCCAGGAAGCATTACATTTATAAAAGGAAAAATCTTGTGTATCAGGTTTTTTCTATGTCTGGCAAACCTGCGGAAAGCTTTCAATTTAATAAAAACCTTTGTTCACGAAGCATGCATAATATTTAATAATGAACAGGTCTATTCAGGAGTAAGTAAAAGAAAATGGATCATCAAGCAAAATAGAAAATTAACGTTAACTCCAATAACACACAACACAAACACTTATTGTAGAATGTATAACATACAAAATGTTTATTCTCTCATCATTTTCTATTACATTCATACAAAATTGTATGTACATTATTTCCCAATTCCTTTTTGATCGTGTACCTTTTACTATTAATAGAAACAATACATGTACAGTGTACTTTAACTCTTCTTAAAAAAACATAAATATAAAAACTCATGATGGGAAAGTTTGTACAATGTTTGGTAGAAATTTCAATTGACAGATTTCCTTAATTTGCATGTATTGGTTCCCTTTACCTAGATTTTTGCCAGATGGTTATACATGTATAATTATGATGACTTAAAAATGTCCTCTCAAATATTAAAAACAGCATTTCATCCTGTAAACCTCATAACACAATTCATGTCTTCTTAAAAAGCTGCATACTCAAAGAAAGTTCCCACCATTATACTTTGCTTTCAACTACTACCTCTATCACATGGCAAGTCCAAGATACAAATGTAATATCCCCAAATTTTTAAACTGATCTCATCCTTAAAGGGATAGTTGAGTTCTGTTTTCAGACCGCAAATGCCTTCAAAGTGCATGGTTATTGCTGTAATTCTTATCTATGACATTTATAGTGCACTTTTAGAACCTAAAATTGCTATGAAGGTAATTTTAGACCACAAAATGTGTGAAATTTAGCCAATACGATCATACCAATTCAGCTCCACTTAAAAAAAAACACGGTGACCGTTAATTAATTATTTAATTAAAAATAACAATACATGAGCCGGCTAATTGTGGGTAATATAAGCAACACGAAAATGCAAACAAAAAAGCCAATATCGGCATTGGCTGAAATACGACGTAAAAGGCATTTTTCAACGTTTTTTTCAAATTTGTCAAAATATCTAATATTTGTGGTGGTACACAAGTATTAGAAATTGTTATATTTCAGCCGTCTCTGAACCGATTTTGATCAAACAAAGATGAGTTTGTCATTTAAATATTATGTTCTTTAAAATTTGACACTCAGTTTTTCATTATCTCACAAAAAAAATATTTTGTGTAGTGCCCTCTGCAACAGAACTCAACTATATTAAAGTTGATAATTGTGTTTGTACATCAGATAGTGATACTTACGCTTTGACATGATTTAATACCTTCCATATCAAGTGAAATGAAACTAATTTTCTACTTACTTTACCAGTATGAGATAATTGATTGTAATCTTTGCTCTCCCTGTGGCGCATATTTGTACATGTAATTTGTAGAGCATTTCCTGTTCGGACATCCTATTGTATGACATAAAATATTCAATGGAAGATGTACAAAATAATTTCAAAACAGTCTAAATGGAAAGATTCTGTTTTAACATTTTAAACAATTTTTAATCCCCACTGTACTACTTATAGCTACTTGCTCCCTCTAAGATATAGAAAACAATGCCTAATCAGTGACCAGTGGTCCCCCATGATCCTCTTTTTCTAATGTTAATTTGAGAGCTGAGTTGATTTGATAGCCACCTGTCAGTGATCTCTCTGGGTGGTCTAATCCCTCCAAGCCAAACTAGTACAGACGGCCTTTAAATGCTCTAGCTCAGGGACCATCAATGTTTAGAATCAAATAATGCAATAACGAGTGTCAATCTTTACCAAATATTATCACAGTGAGCCACAAGCTCTTTATATTTATAAATTGGGCAACTTAAAATATTGAACAGAACATATACACTTAGGAAAAAGTGCTTCTTTAGTTTCTATTTTTCCCCACCGGCCTCTGCAAGTACAGCATGTGATGCATAAATACATACCATGAGATTAGGAGGCAATGGAAAGTGGAACCTTCCTGACAACGGCATCCTCTTCCATTTTATCATTGCCATAACGATCAGACCCCTTTGAAAAAGATGCAGCATTTCTCTTTGAACGACTTGAATACACTTCTAAAAGTATGTACTGTACAGGGATACCACAAGAATATTTCAGTTTTCAAGCTGTACAATAAGATAGAATGGAAGTGGGCAAAATAACATATGCCGGGTTACCAGCACACAAAAGCAAAGATTAAGACATAATGCTTTGGAAAAGCTGAGGAAAAAGGATAAAATCACATGTCATGCCGATCATTCATTATTTCAACTTTTAGTAAATAAGTTACATTTATTATTATCATTATTATTTCCATGGTCCCAAGGACCTTGTTTTAAGTTGGTTTCACTGGATATATCCCTCTAGCGTTGGGCTGATCCTTATGTCCATGTAGTAAACCAGCAAGATACAATAAAAAATTCATATCTAAACCCAGTATTCTAAATCATAGGTAAAGCACTACATAAATATCCCAGTTGTAGCTGAACACTCATTACAAAACATGTAACGTCCAAGTAGCATTGAATTTGGCACAAACAAAATTGTAAAAAGAAATCATTATCTACACATAAAAGTCTTTCAGGATTTAAGTACAAACAAAGCAAATCACAATATGTGCAGATCATTTCAAAAGGAGAATTTCATTCAACAAAGAATACTACTAGTAAAAATTCATTAAACTGATTAATAGGCTTTAATTGAGATTAAACCATAATATCTACCTGGAATTTTACATGGAATGAAAAAAAATAAAAATAAAAAAGCAGCAGTTAAATCGGTCCCATTTGAGCTTTCACTTCATCTTTAAAACAAAGCAATGAAAGCATATAACAAAGCAATGAAAGCATATAACAGATTTCCAATGGTTGAGGAAAAAGGTACTTTTCACAAATGACGTAAAAGTAGGCAAGCTACTGATTTCATTCTGTTTAAATAAGCAGAGCATTCATGTAGAAGAAAGAAAGTCCCAATTATCATGTACATGATAGAGTTCCATAACATATTTTGTTCATGATTTAAAGCATTCAGTATAATTTTACTAATGGTGGACTGGGTGAAAATTTACTTAAGGGGGGGGGGGCTGTAATTTTAGCCCATACAAAGAACAGTGCCAGGTGTGAAAAAAACATTCCATATACTATCGGTACTGTTCAAAGATGAATACTCCACATGTATAAAAGCTGAAAAACTGTCCTTTTACATGTCAGTAATATGAAAGGATACAAATATATTCATTATTTTAGGAGGTAGTGACACTAAATCAGCAAATTTGCATACAGTGTATGTTTAATTGTGTTTGTGATACTGGAGTACTGTACATTTCATTTTCATTTCTAGAACGTTGAATATATATCCCTTTTGATCCATTGGGCCTGCATTCACAAAAATAGTTAAAATGCAGAAGCAAAGAACCAGGAATAACTGGCTGGTAAACAGAAAAACTGAAGAAAAAAGTTTCTTTGTTTTGCCTGCATTTAGACCATTTATGCCGTCAATGAGCTTGTCCTTTTTAGTCACTCACAGTAAATCCAAGAGCATTAGCTTGATTACTTAAACCACCATTGTAACTTTAGGGCTATATTTTTTAATAAAAATCCAGTATACAAGGAATGATAGGAAGAAAATATGACAAAACACATCCATCTTCAAACTCATGATTGCCTCAGTTTCATTTAAATTTTTGGTTTGTTCCTTTACTTTCACAACTTGATTTCTTCACTCAAATTTCATCTCTCATCATCTTCATCTCTCTCATCTCTATACCTTAAATTTCATTACGATTCTGCCTCAATTCATCACCTCACGTTGCTTTCTATCTTTCACTTAACTTTCACTTTCTTTGATTTCTTAACTTTCTTCACCTCATCTTTTGCTTCAGCTATACCTGACTTATCACTAGATTCTTTAGACTTATCCTTTTTATGAGACTTTTTCTTCTTTTCTGGGGATTTCTCTGATTTTGATTTGGTCTTGATGGATTTGTTGCTAGGCGATATGGTGCTGAAAGACACTGGATTATTATTAGGATCCTTAGACTTCTTAGTTCCTTTCTTAGATTTCTTAACCTCCGTAGTCCCCAGCCCATTTTCTATTTCCATAGATTTCTCAACAACCCCTTGCATCTTTAACTTTGTTCCAGTTTTTACTGGGCTTCCCTTTTCCGATCCAGAATCACGCTTTTCCCTCTTGGTTTTCTTCTTCGTCTTCTTTGACCCGTCAATGCTCAGTGCATCTGGTTGGCTGGAATAAGAGATCAAAGTACTTTCTTTGCTCTTCTTTTTCTTTTTGCTCTTGGCTGAATCGTCACTAGGAACACTTGGCAGAGAAGTCAAACCATTGGTTACTTTGGTTTTATTGCTTGATGCATCTTCTTTCCGCTTGGATTTGGTCTTTTTACCCGACTTCTCGCTTCCGTTCATCTCACTCGATGCTACTTGATCACCATCACCACTGCTCTGATTCTTCTTCTTCTTCTTCATGGCTTTCTCTGGTGAAGACTCTATGGGATTCACCTCTGCTCTCTTTGGTGAGGTCTCTGCCAAAGAATTTCCACTTATATCATTGAGCTGGCCATTAGTTTCCTTGTGTTTGCGCTTCTTCTTCTTTTTGACATCTAATTGACAGAAATATAAGAGATCAAACTGATGTCAACCTACAATATCAAAAATGAAATTATACATCAGAGACTGTGTAAAACAGGTTTATTAAAGGTAATACAAAGTTTTGGTATGGGGGTCATGAATTTCGTTCAAATGAACATATTGGAAGCATGTGATCCTACAATATTCAGTTATCGTTGTCGCGGTTGAAATCGAGTCTAAAGTTATGAAATAGTAAATAATAAACTCTTTATGTTGTATAGCTCCCTCTCAAGGTCAAGATATTTATTAAGGTATAAAATAATGTTTCTTGACTAAAATCAACCGATTAGCTATTCCCGTTTGGAAATTATACATCTCAACTATACATATTCTGAGATTTGTATGGTCGCAGCTACCATTGTACGGCCATAGGCGCTATTTGAAATTTATCAAAATTTACCGGGAGCACCGGTAAATTTTTATATTCAATTTTTCTCGAAGGCAGAAGCGTTTTAGAGGCTAAATTTTCTAGTGCTTATATAAACATCCACAGGGGCATCCAAATATATCAAAATTGTAAAGAATCACTATCCACCCAATTTTCAAAATTTCCCAAAACTTTGTATTCCCTTTAAGAACACAAAATAAGAAGAAGCTAGGAGAGCCTGTATCCACCTTCCACAGTGCTATGAGGTTGTAAAACCAGGCCCTGCCTAACTAGGGTTCTTCCTATTCTCAATGGTTTTTCATCACGAAGACACACACACACACACACGTAATAAAAATATAATAATCGGCAAACAGATGTGATAAGGCTTTTAGGAATATGACACTATATTCAGAGCAATAAGCCACCCAGCTAAATTATGAAGCTTCTATGAAATGCCTTAACACGGCTGTAGATGTCCAAGCTCTTTATCTACCATTGAATTGGTTCTGCCCAGTCAGGTTTAACTCAAAATCAACACCACATATTTGTCAAAAGGCAGTGTTCCTTTTTTTTTTAACTGCGTGGTGTACATGTACAAAAACCTGATAAAGCTCCCTTCATTTTTGATATCTACAAACATCTCACAAAGAATAATATACCTGGGGAGTGTTTCACAAAGACTAAGATCAACTTTAAGTTGGACTAACTATGGCAGGCCATTCATGACACTAGTTGCTCTCAACATTATGATTTTTTTTGATAATATTTTTCCTTCAATAATGATCTATAAAAAAAAGAGTAAATTCTGTAGAATTGTGACCACAATTTGTACGTCCCTTGAGAGACCAATGCCAGTTAATGGTGAGAGCAAACAGTGGTATGAACGGCCTGCCATAGTTGAGTCCAACTTTAAGTTGATCTTAGTCATTGTGAAACACTCCCCAGGTTTTGTATATATACCTCTATTCATCTTACCTGATGATTCTTGATCTCCACCACCGCTAATCTCCTGCTTCTTCTTGTTCTTCTTCTTGACCTCCTCCGTTGAAGGTTCTATGGAAGTTTCCTCTACTTTCTCTGTAGCAGTCTCCTCAGGTTTCTCTGTTAAAGGTTCTGCCAAATTCTTCTTTCTTTTCTCTTTGGAAGTCTTCTTGGCTTTCTTCGGTGAAGGAGGCTCTGTGGAAGAGGTTCCGTTTTGATCACCAGCTTGGACGTCAGTCTCCTCATGTTTACGCTTCTTCTTCACTAAAGATTCACAATAAAATTTAAAATAAAAATTAATGATTATTCATACTTTTAAATGACAAGCTACATCATAGAGGCATAACATGGAGAATAAAAGCTGCAATTTAACTGGAATAATGTTCACATCACTTGTGGAATTTCTTCTTAAAAACAAAGCACAGGTGCGACATAAGTGTCGCATGGATAAGAAAGGATTTTTTTTAATGATTTACAAGTAAAAGCCAAATCTACAGTGATATCACAATTATTACAACTATACTGAAGGACTATTATCTAACCCTTAAAAACCAATGGCATATAATGTATGTTAATATTTATAAGCCCACATTATAATTTTAGGTCTTAAAGCCATGTACATGTATCACAAACAAAATGTGTTAATCATTCATACATTATGTAGGAAAATGGCTCAGAGGATCAGGCGGTGATCTTAGAACTGAGAATTCCTGGGATCAATTGATCCAAGTGTCTGGGCACTTTGGGTCCAACATCAAGAGCCCAAAATATAACATGTACAATGTACAAACTGTAACCTGTCCCTTAGATAGGAACTACATGTGTAATCCTCCTTGATGCTCATTAATAACCAGATATCTGCTTTCTTAGGACAAGTTAGGAATACAAGAATAAGAATCAACATCATAATTCATGGACAGAATGAAAAATGTGCATTGTGTAGAGCCCACATAGGGGGAAAGGCGACCCTTTGAGACTTTGTTCAACTTTGTTCTTACAAGATGCGCAAGTCTCCTGAAAGTTCTTGCAAGTATTATGCTTATTCAAAGGAAAATCATGGCCCCAAAAACGGGGAGAGGCTAGCGAAATCTCCTTCTGGATTATCCAGTTTGCTCCAGAGGGAAGTCAAGCCCCTTCCTCCCCTGGATTCGTTCAACATCAAATCGAGGGGTCAGTGACACAAAGACGTAACTCCATTTTGGCCATTTTGAGAAAAAGTGGTTTATGTGTCACTGAGCACTTGGGCCGGAGTTAAGTCTATGTTTCACTAGCCATTGACTTTAATGGGGTGTTGGGTGGAGTTAAGTCTTGTGTTTCCTGGAAAGCCCACATTTTTTTGAACATTTTGATATCATGAGGAGCATTCCAGCCAGGTGCTATTTTGATAGATACTTGCAACAGCTTGGTAACTGGCAGATTTCGTGCCCTGGGATGGGAGAGGATGGACTGCAAGTTCGGATTATGAGCACCTCCAGTAAACAGGATAATACACCACAAAGCGCACTGATCATTAACTTGTTAAACTCTAAAACAGTGACTGGCTGAAGTGGTCCCTGGGAAATGCAGAGGCCAGGGTATACTGTAAGTTCCGAATTTGACCCCAGAATCCCATGACCAGGGTAATAATACACTGTGAAGCACTCTGATCTGTTAATTGCAAGTTCTCTGAAATGGCGTCTACCTAAAGTGGTCCCAAGGGAACTGAGCTTTTGCACTGTACATGTAAAAGCGGAATTCAAATTGCATCCGATGGCAAGGGTGATAATTACACTGCAAAGTACTTCATCAGCTACTTGGAGGTGATAGACGTGGTCCCCAGGGAGGGGAGAGGGTGCGAGTAAGAAATTTTGATCAAATTCAATGAACAGTATGCTGTAAAGTGCTCCGAGCAGTTACTTGAAGTGTGATATAACAACAGGCTGAAGTGGTCCCCAGAAAGTGGAGAGGGTACTACATCCCAAGAGGAAGTAAGAAGGAATCCAAAGAACAGGACTGTCATTTCATACTGCATAGCACTTGCTTTGATCAGTTACTTGCAACTGGTATAAGCACAATATAAAACAGTTTTGATTACCTTCCTTCCCACCTATGTCCGTCTCTCCCCATTGTCCTAGATCTCCATGACTGCTGCTTAGCTTCTTTTTAACTTTCTTTGGTGTCGAGTCCAAGTGTGAGGAAGTTTTTGTTACTTTCTGTGGCAACGGCTCGGCTGAAGAATCTTGCAATACCTTCTGATCTCCATGCTGAATGTTTGTTTGACCATGCGTCCTAACTTTCTTCACATGCACAACAAGTTGATTCCCAATCAGCTCAAAACTTGTGATATTGCTCCCTGGGCTACATGGAAAGATAACACCCACAGGCTTCTTCAACTTTTTCTTGTCTCCTTTCAACTTCTTGTCAGGTGGCAACACTTTTTTCTTTTTGGTCTTGCCATTTGCGTTATCTTTTGAGGCAGGCTTGTCTGAGTTGCTGCTGTGGTTTGAGGCAGCATTTTGTGACACATCTGCCTTTGTCTTTTTCTTTGGACTTGACAAAGTTCTAATCCCTCCTGCATTATCACTTGAACTTACATCAGACCTTGCTTTCTTTTTCTTTTTGGTGTGAGCCTTCTTCACATTTGTTTCCCTGTCCTTTGACACAATGTCTTTCTTATGCTTGCCTGTCTTTTTCTTAGTTTTCACCTTTAGGTCTTTCCGAGACTCATCTGAACTAGTACTGGTATCAATTTTGCATGGTGACATATGTTTGCTTGGCAGTTTCTTCTCTTTCTTCTTTTTCCTTTTCACAGTGGTGGTGTGCTTGTCATCAGGTTTATTTCTCCTCTTACTTGACCTCGAATCTTTCTCTTTGGAAGATGACAAGTGTTTTCCTAATTTCTTCTTCTTTGCTGTCTTTTTGTCTGTGTTCACCAAATGTCCATTTGCAAGGGGGAATATTTCAATACTGCTAACTGAAGATTTCAATTTCTCACCTTTGCCAAGATTCAGTTTCTTCTTCTTTTTATCTTTACTGGTTCCTGCTTTCTTTGTTACACCAATCAAATCTAACTTGACTTTTTTGTTCACAATAACTGTATCGATGACCTTGTCTCCATTCCTTTGTAGCTTCTTACTCTTCTTCTTCTTCTTCTTTTTATCTTTACTGGTTCCTGCTTTCTTTGTTTCACCAATCACATCTAACTTGACTTTTTTGTTCACAACAACTGTATCGATGTCCTTGTCTCCTTTCCTTTTCAGCTTCTTTCTCTTCTTGTTGCCAGTACTATCACAACCTTTATCCTCCTTTTTCTCATTGTGCTTCAGATCTCCAGTAGCTGCTCGTTTCTTTTCTACACTCTTTGCTTTCCTTTTCACCTCACTTGGAGTAAGTGAACCCTTGTTCTCGACACTTTTAATTTTCTCTCTCTTCTTCTTCTTGCTCTTTTTGACAGCCTCTTCCTCCAAACCATTTGCAGTGTTGACAGCACTTTTAGTCGCCTTAGCAACAGATTTTGGTTGATCCGTTTTCTTTGATATTTTCTTTTTTGCTGGTAGTTTCAACTCAAAACTGACTTCTCCATCACTATACCTAAGTACTTTATCACTTTTGGAATCTTCTTTCTTCTTTTTATCCTTTTTGCTCTGCTTGACACCCACTTTCTCCTTTGATGAACTCGCTTGATCACTTTCCACGTTCTCTGCAGGTTTAGAGTCATTCCTATCTTCAGATTTTTTCTTTTTCTTAGCCTTCACTTTCACCCCTGCACTGACTTTCTCATTTGCAGGATTTTCAGCCTCTGATGCTTTGCTTTTCTTCTTTTTCGTCTTTTTAATTGTCTTTGCCTCACTACTCCCTGATGCTATTGCCACACTGCTTTCCCTAATTTCAGAATGTTTAGACGCTCCTTTATCCTTCCCTCTCTTCTGTCCAGCCTTGGCATTTTTCATATTATTTTCCTGACCACCTTTGATAGTTTCAGAATGTTTAGACGATCTTTTATCCTTGCCTTTCATTTCTTCAGCCTTTTCCTTCATTTCATTCTCTTGGACACCTCCGTCAGGGACAGAATTGGAAGAAACTGTTTCTTGGGCTTCACTCGTTTCCTTGGGGACTGGCTGTGTAGATTTGGAAGTATCCTGTGGAAGAGAAAATTGAATGTAGCGTAAGCTTATGTTGAAACAGTAAAACTGATGATCAATACTAATGCTGTTCAATACGTCAAGATCAATGTTGTAGCCAAAGTCACCAACCCTTTGTAAAACAAGGAAAAATTAATCTTGAGTACTACCTATTAAAAAGTCAAAATGAAATAAGATGGACTTGGGCCACATATTAAAATCGCTTTGATTTCAGGACAACCACCCTGGACTAATACGTCCTGCCTTAGATAAGAGTTGTGATTGATCTGATTCAATCGCAAGTTTACAGGCTCCTATCTCTTACGTACATAGTTGGCGACTGATACCAATCGCAACTGTTTATAAGATGGGAACCTGGACCCCATCTCCTGGGAATGACTATATGTGCACATACATGTACTAGTACTTCCCACACAGACAACTCCTCCAACACAAAGATCCTCCCATGACAACTAATCCCTGAAGACATCTATCCTCTTGAAAATTACCCCCCACAAAAAGACACTAGAGAACTCAAAATAAGCGTAAATCGCCAGAATTGTTATCTATTTAAGGCTTCCAAGTGATACAATAAATCAGTGTATTCAATGTCTTTAGCGTAGTTTCCGGATGACTGACCAATATTGTTTTCGTATTGCTCAGTCATCTGGGACCTTCAACTATCGCTATCGATATCATGGGGATATCACACAAAAAACAAAGCCATATTGACCGAGGTAAGTCAAATTTTGTTATTTCGCTAGTCAGACTATTAATATAGATAATAATAATATTGTATGGCTTTGTTTTCGTGTGATTCAAGAATATATTGCTCTCGCTAAGACAATATTAGACTCGTCTTTGACTATTGTCATAGCTTGAGCAATATATTCTTGTATCACACTAAAGGCCATCAAATATATATCAGGTACAGCACATGATTCTTCCTGTAATAAGTAACTGAGCCCATAAAGAAATCAAAGTCTTACTGGTTTAGCTGTAGCAGCACTGAAAACATCCCAGACTTGTTCAATTGTCTTTGGGTGGTGGACCTTCAAACTGTTCCTCACAAAGTTCTGTAGCAGAAAAACATGACATGGGAGCAAAAAAATAAATTATAATGGTATAAATGCCCTTACAGCATTCAGATTCATCATTGAATAGCTTTACATATGATTCCTTCCACACCGATTTAAAGTATAAATTCCCTCCTGCAAATATCAAAATCAATTTCTAAGACATTTTTTTCTCACTTTCACTATAATATTTATCATGAAGAATATCTGACAGCATTTAAAAAGATAAAAGAAATAGGGGTCTATAAACATATACTTTTTACTCTTTTGATGTATACATGTTTCCATGTTTCCATGCAATATTCCAATTTAGGCATGAACAGAGACATTTGGGGTGTACAGAGCCCACTCCTCCTTCCTATTGGTGTATGCCACCTGCAACTTTCTTTTTGGTATGATGAATTTTTTTCATTTACATAAAGCTTGAAAATCATCATGAAGTTATGTATGTTTGCAGGTGGCCATCCTAATACAGGTTTAACTTGGGGATTAGGCTATTAAGGTATGGTACTGTACCTCAAATTTGCTCTTTTTTCTGGGAACGTTGGGATATTCTGCAATCTGCTCCAGCAGGTTTTTGATGTTGCTGCTGATATTTCCGGCTCCAACAGCTTCTCTTACACGCTGCCAAGAAATAATACACAAATCTGTTAAATTACACTTGGTATTAAATTAAAAAGATTCTTGATCATCTAAAGGGATGTGTGTGTGGAGAGAGAGAGAGAGAGAGAGAGAGAGGGGAGGGGAGGGGGGGGGGGAGTGCTCACGTGTAATATTTCCAAAATGACGACACAATAATAATTTCAAATTGAAGGGGAAAAATTACATTTACACAGCTCATGACTCTATTCTCTGCTTTAATTACATCAGAATTTGACGTACAGGTGTATAAAATAACCCTGTCATAATTACAGTACACATACATTAAAACTTGAGCTTCCTACATGTACATTAATTATTTACACAAAAATACACACCATATCATTATCAATTGGGGATTTCATGATATACTTTTAAAAAATTGATTAATACTGATATAGAGATAAAATGAGAGCAACTGCTTATTTTGAACCCTGTATTCCAAAGGCGAAATCTGGCCATTTATCTGGATAAGACCAAAATATGTTGTTCCACATTTTACTTATCACATCTAAAATTTTAGTATATCTGTTTACTGTATCGAGCCGATAGCCTTCCTAGAGCTTGGATCAGAAAAAGCATCTAATAAAATTACACATCATGCTGATTTATGCTCAAAATTGTATATAATTGAAAAATACTTGGTAATATGGGACGTACGTGTACATTGGATTTGCCCTCATATATGCAGATCCCTGAACATTTCACACTTCGCCCTTGCTATTCCCTTATTCATTACACACAGACTCCAAAGGATAGAAAACAAATATACCTGAAGCCTTTATTTCTAGATTCTCTTGTGTTAGCATTCTCAAGGGGCTTGATAGTCTTTCTCATCATACTTCTTTTTGGAGCCAGAAGGGCTTCTTATGATTTTACAAAGAATTAACTCCTCTTGACTCAACAAATGATACAAAGCTTTATGGTCATATTATCTTCCCTCCCTTTAATAGTTTTCTTTGTTTTTTGGGCACTAAGACAGACTGGGGATTTTTTCAATTTTAATTCATTTATTTGTTCAACCATCAATATATACAATCAAAATAAGTTAAATCAAGAATTTAAAAGAACACAATGATGGTCTGGTGACCCCAGAGAAAGCATGGCTTATAAAAAGGGGCCACCAAATTGAAATACATAAAAAGATCAAGGATACTTAGAACAAATTAAAAAAAATCACCATCGAACATTAATATAAACAAGGAAATAAGAGAAGTACACTTCTTGCAGCAGCAGCAAAAATCTATATCTACATACAACTGTATATTGGTAATTATGTTGTAAATATAGAAAATTAATTTACCATCAGCCATTGTTCCTGCTTAGCTTCTCCCTTGTTAGCGTTCTGTGGGGCTTGGTAACCTTTGCCTCCATACTTCTGATCTTCTGATATACACTGGGTGTGCAGTTTGTATTCGTCTCCACTATTAAAGAAACAAGAGTGCAATTTAGAAATCGAACAGGAAACAAAATGAGAATTGTCTGATTTACAGTGTGTGCTGTCTGTAGTCATCTCCAGATTGTATAATCTCAAATTGATGAGAGTACAGTTTAGAAATGTCATAAGAAACAAAATAAGCATTTTCTGATATCCAGCCGTTTGTTCTTTGATCCATAACCATTTGAAAATCTTCTGTGGGTGCTTTAGATTTCTTTGTACATTTGTTTGGTGTTTTTTGTTGTGGGGGGGGGGGGGGGGGGGTGTTTGTTTGCTTTGGGCTGCTTTTGTGTTTCATTACAATACAAATTATCATTATCAGATGGATGAGTTGAAATTCAATCAATCAATATGAAAGGCAACACATTTTTTTACTAAAATTTCTGTCTTTCCTACGTTTACAATGCACTTTCTGCTATTAAGTAATTGGCAACAAATTCATGTGTCTTAATATAGGACTTACTAGAAGTCTTTGCCACAGTCCATACAGGAGAGCACTTCACAGCTCCTACATCTTTGCTGATAATGCTTTTCCACCTGTGCTTTCTTGATGGCCTGGCCACACGCGTTGCATGTAAAGAAGACCATGGTGTTACTAGATCATCTCCTGTCAGCTTGTATGACGGTGGTTAGCTTGGATTGTTCAAACCCTGTGGATTTAAAATCATTGCAAGTATTAACATGATCTAAAAGACAAATCTTGAGAAATGTGGGGCACGTGCAGAGCATAAAAGTTATTGACCTTAAAAAGGGACCTGGTATTTAAACATTGTTCAGACGTGGGGAAATGGTGCTACAGTAAGGCAGTGACTTCAATGCTAGATTTACAATTAAAGAAAATCTGAAAGTTTGAGTGAAAACAGACCATTATCAATGATAACAATTGGAAAAAACTGATCTGATCGATTCCTTAATTCTCCCAAGAGTCCAAACCATATTATTACAATTTAATTACATTGTAGGAGAATGTAAATCATCACAAAGAAATGAATTACAGTAGCTCTATATACCATTCCAGACATTTAACTGTTGAAATATTTTTTTTTAAGCCTGCCATGTCTTTTTATCATGGAAAAACAGTTAGGAAAATTCAAAAAAGGTTGGGAGAATTTACTGTTAGAGGGTCTTGCACAGTGACACCTTCAAAGAAAACTGTAAATATCTTTGTGGTTTAAGAATTTTTCAGGATTTTTTGCATGTTAGAGGGTAAGTACAGTAGAACGAATAAAAATAAGTAACATTTCATACAAAACTTAGGCAGTTTTTTCATGAACCTTCAACAATTTACTGAGTCACTTTAAGAGTAGACTGACTGAAATACTAAACTTTCCACTTTCTTCAGGAGTGACATGAGTCAAAGGCTTTCACCATCATAATTGACAAAATCACAAGTGAAGTAAGAGTGGTTGAATTGCATTAAGCCTTAAAGTGACTCGGTAACATTGCCTCAGATTCATGCTGCAATCACAATTATAAACCTTTAGCTCATTCAGGAATCCCATGACTTTTACAAGCTGATCCACTGATCCACCTGTCTGAAATCAAGAAATCTATGATTGGAAATCGAGATTTCATTTTTCGTTTTCCTGATGGTTTTTATTACACTACAGTCTTTTTTGGAGAAAATGAGTATGGTAGAACCGGTCACTCAATGATTTAAACTTTTTTGAGGCACTTCATGATCATTTTGAAACAGAATTTTTTTCTCAATACGAGTTAGCAAGGTTGCTAATGTCATGTCTGTTGACGACAGCAAAAGGCAAATGATCAGGCAAATCACAATTTCAAAATGTCACGAGTTAGTTTACGATATTGCCCAATTTTTTTTTTACTGAGTTCTTTTTACCCAATTCATTGAAAGCCTGTCCCAGTCCCACAATGCAGTTCATAAATGACATCATGGCGTTACACAACTGTTTGCTTCCCATGCCCTGTGTACAGAGTTTAACAGCTTCGCATCGATGCCACTGGCACTAGCAGTCACTATGAATATGACTGACAAAGAAAACGGACAAAATATACAGTTCCTCAGGTAGACAAAGGAACATCCCTTCACTGTATTATGTAAAAATGTGTAGAACAGGTGTCACATGCATATTCACCTTTTTACATAATAGCAGTGAAGGGATGTTCCTTTGTCTACCTGAGGAACTGTATATTTTGTCCGCTTTCATTGTCTGTCATGTTCATAGTGAGTAGCAGCTACACCGCAATCCATATGCATAATTCATTAGGCAGCTATTCATAAGCAACAGCTTATCGCATGTGCATAGATCTCTTCCCCCACAAACCTTACACACGCTTGCACTTAGAAAAACTAACATCAACCCTCCAGGACTACCCATGCACATAGCTACCAAGTCCTCCGTTTAAGAACTGAGCAACATAAGCAGTCCTTCTTTCCCAGGACTGTGAGGAGTTGGAAAAACCTGCCATCACAAACAGTATGTGCCTCATCCGTCAATGCCTGACGGGAGGCAGCAACTAAGTGGGAACTTTTTACTTGCACCATGTAAATAGCATTGCACCATGCAACTTGCTCTCGTAAGCACACACACACTCATCAGTCTGCAAGAATCTTCAACTGTGAAGGAGGTAGACTTAACCCAAAGAAGAAAAAGAAGAACCAATAGATAAACGTGTCAAGATTAAGAATCCATAAATATATTTCACAGATTAGGTCTAGATCTAGAGTCTTTACAAAGTCGGTCTAATTTACTGTTTTAGAATACATTTTTTTACACGCTACAGGAGTACAGCTGCTAAAACTTGATTAACAGATTAATCTAGATTAAACAGGTCAAAATTGTCCAGAGAAATGACAGATGAGCTTTCGAGTTTCGTAAATGTCAAAATGATGCTTTAAAAAAAAGAAGAAAAAAGATCTAGATCTAGATCTAGGTCTAGACCTATGCCTAGATCTACTATGTCTGAATAATATAATTATTAAATGCTGCTACGACGGATCTAGAGGTCTATTTACCACATTACAGTCTAATATTACGTTCATTCTGTCGATTTTATATGATAAGGCTGATATCCCTGAACTTAACATTAACGCCATTAACCCTGTCCCACATACCAAGTTTCACGTTAGTCATAACATTACAAGCACAGAAATATGTAGTTTTCGATATCATTAAGCTACATAGCAGGAACAACATATAATGCATTATTAGTGAAAGAAATGAAAGACTATCAAAGCAAAAAATTACCTCATCAAAGTCCTAAATTACAAGTACATCTGGTCACGCTTGTCGACGACAAGTATACACGACGGATGGGACTTTTCATTTTTGAGACGTGACCAATATGTAGACGCAGAGGGCTCTTGACTTGTGATGATTAAAGTTTTGAACAATAACTCCTCAAAGGGGAAATTTTCCTTTTTATGTTTTTATCATTATTATTATTATTATTGTTTTTTAAAAGTTTTAGTGTATTTTTTTAACACTGCTATCGCTAACTCTATTTCAAAATTTAATCGTGGTCCTCAATATATAATTATGTAAATATCACTTACGGATGTGAAAAAGAAAATTTATTACTATACAACTATAGGAATAAAATATTATCCATTAGGCATATTTTTAACTAAAGGTCTTTCTTCTTCTTTTTAGAAAGAAAGAAGAAAAATGAAGCTAGGAGCACTTATAGTTAAGTGACAGGAGCATAGGCACCGGAAGCGCCGGGGGGGGGGGGCAGGGGACGGTCGCCCCCGAAAACAGATCAGCAGTTAAGGAGTAAAAATGGTTTGTATTTTAACCAAATAGAAAGAAAAAAAAAGAAAAAAACCTGAATAGAATCACATAAAAATTATATTCTATTCAAAGAAAGGAGAGTAGGCCTTAACAGGAAATGAATTTCCTAAACATTCCGCATGCCCCTAAATTTATCAATGGAGAATTTGGTAATTTAGCGATCCTACGCGCATATCGTGGAACTATTGTGTGAGGATGAGAAAGCGTGATGGGTGAGATGAGCCCCTGAACACTGGCGTACTGCACACATAGCTGCATTACTATCCTGGCTGTGTATTAAAAGCTGTGCTATTGATTCTCAACATTTAAAATACTAGACTACTGTACAAAACTAAACTGATTTCACCGTAATCGGTACTTAGTGTTATTGATGACACCTAAATAGCAGTAAAATAGTAGAAAGAATAATTTTAAAATTCAAATTGTAAGTCTTCTGTCATACTTGCCGATCAACCACATCGACATAATTGTGTGCATTTGTGTATAATGATTGTATTGACTATTCATGTGTGCAAATGCTGCCTATTAACATGTAGTGCACTGAGTGCTAAATGTCAATACTCATTAGCATTGACTCTGTATGCTTTGCTGGAGAGGCGTACTGATGGGGAGGGGAGGGAGGGGGGGGGGGGGGAGCACTTGCCCGCCACCTAAATTCAAACGTGTGTTTATTTCTTATTCGATGCCAGTGTCTTACAAATGTTGCTGAAATGACATGAATTTCTGGAACTTTTTCTCAATTTCTTTTGTAAAATATTCTTTTTATGCGTTTGTTGGCAAGATTCACTAACTGGGAACGATATCTATCCTAAGAGCAATTTGGGATCGATTTTAGCTGTTAGTGAAACACCCCTCTGGACCCCACACCAACTAATACTCCACTTGCTTCACTCTACGTGGCCGTTAATACTCCACTTGATAAACGTTTCGTGTGGTCTGCATGTAACATGTAAGAGTGATGGTGATGCCGATTTTTCTTCCACCCCCCCCATGTTTTTGCTCATTACATTACAGTCTTCTGTTTCTACCGACAATTTGTAGCTTCCTGAGTAACCGCAAGCAAGCTATTGAAGTTGGTGCTTCTACCTCTTGTGACCTTGAGCTCGCCAGCGGTGTCCCCCAGGGGAAAAAGCTTGGCCCGGTGTTGTTCTTTGCCATCGTGAATGATGCTGTCATTGACTTTGAAGCCAGATGGAAGTACGTCGATGACTTGAGCTTGGTTGAGGTGCTATAGGTGCACCCTTGTAATCAACCATCTATAACCTCCAATCAGAGCTAAATCATCTTCTCCAGTGGTGTCATCAGCTACGACATGAAACCTAATCCACAGAAATGCAATGTGATGAACTACTCATTTGCTAAATGCCCACCTGTCTTTCCTGCGTTGCACATTGCTGAATCTCCCCTTCCGGAAGTTGACAGTCTTAGAATTTTGGGCATCATTGTCCAACGCGATTTGAAATGGAATTCTCATGTGTCCTCGATGGTCTCCAAAGCAAGTATACGTCTATACATATGTCGCTTAAGGAAATGCAACCTCCGATCTGAACTCGTGAATGTTTATGTCATGTACATCAGACCAGTATTGGATTATACTGCCCCTATCTGGTCATCAGCAATTACTACACAACAGTCTGCTGACCTAGAGCGCGTCCAAAAAAGGGCCTGTCGTATTATCCTGAGCGGTTATACTTCCTACCATACAGCGCTTGAAACACTAGGCATCCCATCCCTTGAAGCACGCAGACAAACTCTGCACTCTAACTTTGGTCTTCGTCTTCTCTCCTCTCGACACCGAGATCTCCTGCCCGAGTTCCGAGGGCAGACAACCAGGGGCGTCGCTAGACCTTTTTCAGTGGGGGGGTGTAGAGGCCAACGATTACCGACAAAACTAGCCACCAATTACCGACAAAATTAAATGTCCAATATCTACAAATTCAACCCTATAAACTTGGGGCCAAAGGCAGGAGGGGGGTGAGAAACAATTTAGCACCGGGGGGGGGGGGGGGACGGTCCAGTTTTTCATGCAAAATTCAGCGCCGACTCAGCCGGCCGGTGAATAAGGGGGGGGGGGTGTAGGGGTGTTAAGAGCACATATAATACATATTGTTTTTTCGGGGGGCCGCTTTTGTTTTTTGTTTTAAAAAGGCTAAATTTACGTTATTATCCTATTTTTTACCGTTTTGGGGGGCTAGGGGTGGGGGGGGGGGGGGGGGGGCCGGGCCGGGCCGGAAAATCGCTACGTGGATCCGCCCCTGATCATAGCTTAGACGTTTCCTTAAATTATAAGGAAAAGAAGACGATTAATTGTACCGTTTTCGACTGGTAATCCTTGGCTGAATGAAGTCCCCCCCCCCCTCCCGCGCGGAGCGCGAAAGCTATGACGTTTCATTAAATTATTATAAAAAAAGAAGACGATTTGCTGTACCGTTCTCGACTGTTTATCCTTGTCTGAATTCAGTTTTCCCCCCCCCCTCCCGCGCAAAGCGCGGAAGCTTTGACGTTTCATTAAATTAAGAGACAAAGCAGACGATTTGCTGTACCGTTCTCGACTCTTAATCCTTATCTGAATGAAGCTACCCCCTCCCGCGCAAAGCGCGGAAGTTTTGACGTTTCATTAAATTATTAGAAAAAGGAAGACGATTCGTCGAACCGTTCTCGGCTCGTCTAAATGAAGTTTTCCCCTTCCGCGCGAAGCGCGAAATTTTTGGCGTTTCATCACAATATAGAGAAAGGAAGACGATTCCTCGTACCGTTTTCGAATCTTATTAAGCCCTATTCATCTGAATTAAGTTTCCCCCTCTCGCGCGAAGCGCGAAAGCTTTGACGTTTCCTCAAATTATTAGAGAAAGAACGCTATTCGTTGTATAATAATAATAATAATATTGGCATTTATATAGCGCTCTTACAGACATACATGTATGTGTATCACAGCGCTTTACAACATTACATTACTTAATTGACATTGATAGCAAACAACAGTACCGTTTCTGACTTTAAATAAGCCCTATTTGTCTGGATTCAGTTTCCCATTCTCGCGCGAAGCGCGTAAGCTTTGACGTTTCATTAAATTATTAGAGAAAGAAGACGTTCGTCGTACCGTTTTCGACTCTAAATAAGCCCTATTAATTTTGTCTCAATTAAGTTTTTCCCTCTCGCGCGAAGCGCGGAAGCTTTGACGTTTCCTTAAATTACTAGAGAAAGAAGACGATTCGTTGTACCGTTCTCGACTCGTCTAAATGAAGTTTTCCCCTTCCGCGCGAAGCGCGAAATTTTTGGCGTTTCATCACAATATAGAGAAAGGAAGACGATTCCTCGTACCGTTTTCGAATCTTATTAAGCCCTATTCATCTGAATTAAGTTTCCCCCTCTCGCGCGAAACGCGAAAGCTTTGACGTTTCCTCAAATTATTAGAGAAAGAACGCTATTCGTTGTACCGTTTCTGACTTTAAATAAGCCCTATTTGTCTGGATTCAGTTTCCCATTCTCGCGCGAAGCGCGGAAGCTTTGACGTTTCATTAAATTATTAGAGAAAGAAGACGTTTCGTCGTACCGTTTTCGACTCTAAATAAGCCCTATTAATTTTGTCTCAATTAAGTTTTTCCCTCTCGCGCGAAGCGCGGAAGCTTTGACGTTTCCTTAAATTACTAGAGAAAGAAGACGATTCGTTGTACCGTTTCGACTCGTCTAAATGAAGTTTTCCCCTTCCGCGCATAGCGCGGAATTTTTGGCGTTTCATCACAATAATTTTTGTCGTTTCATCACAATGTAGAGAAAGGAAGACGATTCATCGTACCGTTTTCGAATCTTATTAAGCCCTATTTATCTGAATTTAGTTTCCCCCTCACGCGCGAAGCGCGAAAGCTTTGACGTTTCCTCAAATTATTAGAGAAAGAACACGATTCGTTGTACCGTTTTCGATTTTTAATAAGCCCTATTTGTCTGAATTCAGTTTCCCATTCTCGCGCGAAGCGCGGAAGCTTTGACGTTTCCTTAAATTATTAGAGAAGGAAGACGATTCGTTGTACCGTTCTCGACTCGTCTAAATGAAGTTTCCCCTTCAGCGCGGAATTTTTGGCGTTTCGTTACAATATAAAGAAAGGAAGACGATTCGTCGTACCGTTGTTGACTCTTAAACCTTGTTAGAATTTAGTTTCCCCGAAAAATTTTAAACCTCTGATTTCTTTAGCTGATATCATAGGAAAGTGAAACTTCGAGAAAATACAAATATTGTAGTTGTAGTCACTCTCGAAGTCGTCACAGCGGATAAGAAGTCACAGTTCGTAGGGAAAAAAACTTGTCGGCCGACCGACAATATACATCTCACCGACTTCAAACTTCTGCAAGAATACCGACACAGCTGACCCGACACAGCAACATATTTACCCGTGTCTTTCTTGCTCCCTCGACGAGACGACTCCACTCAACAACCCCCTTCTCTTTTTTACTCCCACTCCTCCTCCTTTAGACTCTTACCTCCTTTTTCTCTCCTCTCTGTCACCCCCCGTTTTTTTTGTTTCCCTTTCACTCTTTTTTCTTCTTTTTTTTCTTTTCTTTCTTTTCCTTTCTTTCCTCTCCTCCCTCTTTTTCTTTTTTCTCTTTCTTTCTTCTCTTTCTTTTCCTTTCTTTCCTTTCTTTCTTTTCTTTTCCTTTCTTTCTTTTCTTTTCCTTTTCTTTTTTTTCTTTTCTTTCCCTTTCCCTCTCTTTTTTCCCTCTCTTTTTTTCCCTCTCTTTTTTTCCCTCTCTTTTTTTCCCCTCTCTTTTTTTCCCTCCCCCTTTTCTCTTTTTCCCGACGGCAGCGCAATTTTACCGACAATATCCTGACAGGTGGGGGGTGTCGCACCCCCACACCCCCCCTTTGGCGACGCCCCTGCAGACAACGACCCGTCAGCTTCGGAATTCCAACGAACTCAATATCCCAATGTGTAGAACCACGAGATATCGCAAATCTGTGATCCCTATACCATTGTACGGCTGAACTAAACTCAGATTTGAAATAAGTTTGAAAGAATAATAATCCATTCGTTTCGTTTGATTATATCAATTCAAATTTTTAAATAATATATATACCTGTATTTTTAAAATTTGCAATCCAACAATGCAATTTTGTTAATCACATCTAGTTGCCGAATTTTTTTTTTTTTTTTAACAGCTATGTTTTTGTAAATTCAATTTTCAATAACAATTATATATCTTAATATGGATCTTGAAGCAAATACATGTGTATTAACCATGTTTTGCCTAATTCTGTAAAGCTTTTTATATTTAAATATCTATAATGAATATATCAATGACATTGCAGTTTGTGCTCTAGGATTCATTGCTTCATTTTGTAGTCGGTTTATGTTGGTCTCAAAAATTATGCTGCATTTACATTGTACGGTATTATATTTGTATTATAGTTTAAACACTTTATCCGATTATTTCTCTAGTTCTCCATTTCAGCCTATTCATATGTCCTACTCTTTATCTGTCCCTTTTATTGTGTAGTCTCCTCGCCAGCTTCTCTTTCTCATTTCTCTACGCCCCCCCCCCCTCTCTCTCTCTCCCCTCTCTGTTATTGTCTTACCAGTCCTTCTAATCTTCTGTTACATTTGTCTTATTGCCTTTTGTTACGCGATCGTTCTCCTTCAATTATCCTTTAGTCATCCGTTTCAATCTCTTCTCTTGTTTCTCTTCTTTTCTTTGATTATATCCTTGATTATTTATTGTGAATTGCCATTTATATGTATATGTTATGCTTTTGTATGTATCTTTTGTAAATTCAATTTGTTTCAGCCTCTGGCTGCTATTTGAATGTTTTTTAATCAATAAACCATTATCAAATTACGCCACTGTCCATATGAAAGGTGAGCCCCCTGGAGTGTTTGCTCCCCCCCCCATCCAAAACTGAGAAGAAGAGAGAGAAAGAGGGAGAGGAAGGGAGAGAGAGAGAGAGAGAGAGAGAGGAAGAGAGTGATTGAGAGAGAGTGAGATAGAGACAGATAGGGAGAGGGGAGAGGGGTCGACATTTTTTTTGTACAGGGGTGGATCCAGGACCCCAATAAAATTTAACACTAATTCTACATTTCGCTCTATATAATTAGGATACAAATTTGTGCCTCTTTTAGCGTATATGCATCGATTGGCGTTTAAAAGGGGGGCGCGGCCCGTTGTTCCCCGCCCCGTAAATCAGCCTGTAAGTGTGTATTCTTATCTGAAAGCAATTCTGACACAGGACCCTCCGAAAGTTCATCTGAAAGCGTTAACGACTTGTTGAAACCGAATGCATTCATGATCATCTGATACTTTCTGGTGAGTAAATAATGCAATAACACTACAATAATACTTAATAGTTTGCATATTGATAAAATGTGCAGAGTAAGTTACAAAGTGATCACCATTAAACACAGATCTCCATGCTCCTGCTACAGCTGTGCATCTTGCAGATCTGTTCGCGTTACGTTTTTATTCAACTTTCACGGTAAGGAAATAAACATTTCCTATCTAAGTTTAACGTGTTTCCGGATATTGTATGTTTATTCAGTCCGGAAGTAGTTCTGATATCTTCCAAGCCATTCCGTTTATATGACATTCTGTTTCTACATATTCTTTTTACACGGCAGAATTCGTTGATGCTGCCGACTATCTAGAATATTCATCATGAACAACTCGATGCAAGTTCGTGTTTGGGTTTGGGTCTGCTGCCTGCTGTTTGTTGGGCGTTGCACTTCTATGACTTTCTGCGATTATTGCTACTGTGACACCCCCGACATAGTGTGCAGTGGAGTCAACTTCCATGAAGCCTTAAACCGCACTGTTCCAAGTCGTGTCGCCAATAATACAAAGTTCCTTAATGTGAATACATTTGACGTCAACATGATACTGGCGAACGATACACTGAGTGTCTTTCCTGCCTTACAAAGCCTCACGATAAGTACTTACCAAGTCTCTTTCGTTGATCAATTTGTTTTTAAGAGGCTTTACGAGTTATCATACATTTATTTGGAAATGAACAGTCTTCATGAAATACCAAGTGAAGTTCTTTTCCACTTGAGAACCTCTCTACAGGAACTGCATCTGGTAAATCAACGGTTTCGTAACATCCCGTCAAATGCGTTTGCGGAATTAGTCAACCTCCAAGAATTGACTATTACTTATAACCTAAACTATCTTGATATATCACCCGATGCGTTTAATGGTCTTGCTAAATTAAAAGGCCTTTGCTTATCGAGTTGTTACATTCGACATTTTCCTAACACAACCTTCTCGGGGTTACATACCCTACAGGAATTAGACCTTAGTTACAATCGCTTAGTTGAAGTACCGACTGCGATACAAACCCTCAAATCTCTCATGAAGTTGGACCTCTCTTACAATACACTTTTGGTCAATCCAATGGATTTGATGTTCTTAAGCAGTACGACTAAGCTGCAGACACTACAAATGAGGTACTGTGCTATCTCTAAAATATCACAAGACGCTGTTGATAACCTCAAAGCATCTCGGGATCTAACGGTCGCGAATTTCGATGGAAATCCGTTCAACTGTACCGAGGATCTTTGCTCTTTCGCAAGCTGGTATGTTAGTCTGCCGGAGCCTAGTACAAGTACACGAAGTCCTGACTTCATCCCTTTTATCACCCTAAGTCCTCCTCCAGGAAAGGGGCCATATCAATGTGACAACTATGGCAAGCCCCTCCAGGACTTCTATAGTGAGTCTTGCGATCAACCGAGGCGTGATCCTAGCCCATCCATTTTTCCTCCTGGTGAAACACCGTGGCATGTGGTAATAATTGCTGTCACGGTCATCCTCGTCGCGTTCGTCGTCACCATAGTATCATTCGTCGTTTGGAAGTTCAGGTTGATAAACTACTATCATCATCGCATAGGGGTTTCCTTTCAGCGCCATGTCGATTACGGAGCTGTGGGAGACAACAACCATGAATATGTTTATGATGCCTACGTCAGTCATCACGATGACGACAAGTCATTCGTCGAAGATGAGATGCTTCCTCGTCTCGAAGACGAACACGGCTTCGATATGTGTGTCTCCTTCCGCAACTTCCGCTTGGGTTCCAACCTCCTGGAGAATGTGTTTTCGGCTCAGGATGTCAGTCGTGCCATCATATTCATCATCAATGAACGCTTCATGCAGAATGGCCAGTGTAAGCTGGAGCTTGAGATGGCTTCGACGAGGATGCTGGAAGATGAAACGGGTCACGAAGGACAACGTCTCATCATCATCCTGATGGAAGTCCTTGCTCCCGAATTGGTGAACAGCACCCTGAGGGTACTTCTAAACCATGTTGCTTATCTCGAGTGGGATCCTGCTGCAGAAGAAAGATGTTGGGGTCAACTCATTGCTACTCTGGATACGTTGGTGCCAGAAAGAAATGCCGACAATGAAGAGGGTACCGACGAGGGACGAGATGGCGGCGACCAAGCGGACGATAACGAACACGACGAGGATCAAACTGTTTGATTAGGAGTCTATTCGGGCTTGTATTTACACATACCTTTTTTAAATTGCGTGTAATAAATTGTTGTTTTAATAATAACATTTTGCTGGATAGCAAATTGTATTTAAAATGCTATCTAATTATATATCAGGTTGAGAATACATATTTTCATTATCATGGTTAAAGTTTGCCGGGCCGTGTAAATATATACACCGTTTTAAGCATAACACTATCGGGCGTTACAAAAAAAACAAAAAAACACCTGGTATCTCTCTACACAAATATTTTATAAATGTGTACAAAAAACATTTGAATATTAAAAAAAAATCAAAAAAAAATCATGTAATAGTACATTTTAGGCATTATGTTTGTTCGTTAATCGCAATGTAGCTCGGTGTCTATTTCCAATGATAAAAAGGAGATATTTTCATGTTACATGTAAACACTACATAACTTACAACTTTTTACAATATAATTCAAGGTGTTTAATAATTAGCATCATCAACATCACAAATGAAACCAATTTGTTATAATTCATAACCATACATCTTGTGAAAAAGAAGTCAGTTGTGGGGTGCCGCAGGGTTCGATCCTCGCTCCACTACTCTTTATCATCTATGTCAATGACTTCTATAGATCATCGCAAAAATCAACTTTTATATTGTTTGCGGACGATTCAAATATATTCTTTTCTCATCAAGACCCACATCAACTAATACTAGGGTGATCACACTGCTTGTACACACAGTCTGCCCCGCAAACACCCACACACACACACAACAGCAGTCAGTTAGTAGAAATAGCAATATTTGTAAATTTATTATAAACAAAAACTAAACAATATTTTTAAATTTTTATTTCACATATATTTCAAGCATACCTTTAATTACAATTCTGTGTAGTTTCATTGTTATAGGCATGTGAGAAATATGTTAAATGATATAATTAGAATATTGTCTTTTCAGCCATTGTGTGACATGGCCCGCTGATCGCCCATTGACTCGCGCTGCTATTCTGCGTGGTGAAAATGCACCTCAATGTATAAAACTCCCCTACAAAAAATGAAATAGCCTCATGTGTTTCACTAATTGAATCAATTTGTTGTTTACACTCAAGGTAGCCACAACTGTACTGGGGTCATCAAACTTTTTTCACTCTGAAATTCAGCACCTGTGGAATGTTATGGACTGTTGAATGGCTTCTCGGAAAATCGTCATAAATCCTCAAATCTGACATTTTCCTAAAAAAAAAATATACTGTGATGTAGCTGAAAGTCTGCAAATTCTTATCATTTGATCGGTTTTTCTGAATAATTTGTGAAACACATGAGGAAATAGCTGTGACAGTGATCCAAGTAATTTCCATCGCCATATTTTATTGGCATTGCAAAATTATTTAGAATCTAATGTTAATATTTAGTGTAAATATGATCTATAAATATTTGATTTAAAAAATGCCAACAAAATGAACAGTTTGACTTTCCTATATATATAATTAGCTGAAATGACCTAATTTGCATATTTGATTAATATTCATGATTTTCTTTTCTTCTTCAAATAAAATATATTTCCATACCTGTCTGATAAACATAGGTTTCACTTATGTATCATGTTCAGTTTTGATTTGATTACATATGCGCATATTAATTAGGGGGACTTCGTTATTTTCACAACTTTTTCAGATCTGCAGATTCGCAAAAATGGCAAAAATGACTTATTTTGTTGGCTTCTGTTTTCAAAACGGTAATAGATATATGAATTTTCTTTTTTGTATTTTTTTACCACAAAGATGATATTTTAGTGTCTGATAATTTAATTTATTATTAGTATCCAAAAAAGTGATGAATTAAGTTGTCAACTTTGTCGAATTTTGCCATATTTGCCAATTTGACCATTTTTGGCAGGTTTTTCGGTAATTTTGCGATTAAAAAAAAATGGTATAAAATCACAACGCATTGACCGATTTCAATTCTGTTTTTTGTTTTTTGAAGCTTTCATAAAGCTTGATCATTTGCAATCATCAAATAACATGTGTTTGTTGTACTTATTTTTGGTGCGCTATACCTACTAATACAAATTGTAAATACTGAATTAAACAACGTGGCTAAATGGATTAGAGCCAATAGACTTTCTTTGAATCTAGACAAAACCAATTTTATGCTATTCAGTAATACTCTTCATACAATACCAGGAAATATAATCATGAATGATCTGGCCATAAATAAGGTTGAATCAACTAAATTTCTGGGTGTCATGATCGACGATCAACTGTCATGGAAAACACAAACACATTACCTTTGCAAAAAAGTATCTAGAAACATTGGTAATATTAATAAACTGAAGCATTTTCCCCCTGGAAGACCCTTCATACATTGTACTGCACTCTGATTTTATCTTTATTGAACTATGGTATTCTTGCCTGGGGTAACTCAAATAGATCTAACCTAAATAAAATACACCTCTTGCAAAAAAGAGCAATGAGAATTATTTTTAACAAAAGATATCGTGCTCCTTGACACCAACCTGTTATTCCACCAAAGCAAATCCCTGAAAATAAATGATTTATACTCCTACAACCTTGGTAATTTTATGTATCAACATGAGATAAACGATCTACCAATAAGATTAACGGAAATGTTTATTACAAACCAGGAAATTCATAACTACCCAACTAGGCATGCAGTCGAATCATTTTCACCCCCTCGCACAAGAACAGTTACTTTACAAAAACATTCATTTATACTTGACCCACACTTTGGAACTCACTCAACCCGGCTCTCGAATCAACCCCCACACTTAACACGTTTAAACGTAAACTCAAGCATTTCTTGTTGAATACCTACGACAACTATGATACCTAAACACGTTACACCTAACATCTGCTTTTCATTCCTTTCACTCTCTACCACCGGTCAAAGACGACTTTATTCCTATGCTAATTATTCCCTGATATCTCTGCCCCTCCCTTTAGCTCTCTCCCTTTTTCTTTTCGTTCCCCCTTGTTCACAACGTTCTCACTTGTCCCATGTTTATTTCTTTTCGTATAGCTTTTTTTTTCTTTTTTTTTTCTTCTCGTTATTCATCTTTCCTTACGTACCTGTTCACTTTTCTAAATTGTTTTCTTTGCAATTATTATTTCTCTCCACACAAGTAGTGCTAAAATAAGCACTGATCATTTTATTTAATGTATATATATTTTTGTTTATTCTGAGGAAAGCACAGAACTCTTCCTTTTTTCAATTGTTTACGATATGTTTAGTAAAATGTGTCACTTAAAGATAACCCTCGTGTAATCATATGCTTTTGTAAATATGTTAATTCAAATACCCTTATTTATACACAAACCTACGAACCGGGACATACATAATACAAGCTTTGCTTTTTAGTAGATCCCCCACTTTATTGATTGATTTATCATGGTATTCTCTTATGTTTTCTATATTGTATGTTTAGTTATAATAATAACCATTGTACATTATGTTCAATTATGTTATTTTTGATTAAAGTGAAATAAATAAACTTGAAACTTGAAACTTGAAACAAAATTATGCTCTATATTTTTGGTTAAATATATGTATTGTATTTCTTCTTCATAGTTTTCCTCAGCATTTCTTTCTCCTTTTAAACGTACTAAGCTGATATTTCACCAGAAAAAACCTGTCTCTGTCTGTCTATCTGTCTATCTTTTCTCCTCTTTTTTCTCCCTTAACCCCTTCCCACCCCCCTCTCTCTCTTTCTCTGTCACTGCCTCCCTCTCAATTACCCTTTCCCTCTGTCTCCCTCTCCCCTCTCTTAGTTCGTTTATTTTCATGGCCATTCATACAGAGCCTTGTAATAAATGGCCCCTCATAGGAAAAATGTGGTTGGGCTCGAACCCCCTAAAATGGCCTAGCTATTTTCTCATTTTCTCAGGCAATGTCAAGAACAGTGGCGTGTTTGGCAAAAGCTCATGGAGGCGTAGGTCCGTCGTTCCCTTTTTAAATTGTAAACCAGAAAGGGTGCCTTTTTGCAATGTTTCTTCATAACGCTACCCCATTTATATATACGGCTTTTCCCCTTTTGTAGACGATTCGTCACATATTTATCAGTTTTTGGATAAGCCTCTGAATCGTGGCCCACAACCCAAGCCCGCATACAATGATGAGTAAAAGTTCAGTTTCTAGATAATTATGATAGCGTGATAGGAAAATTGTGTTGCTATACCCCATCGAAACATTTTCAAGGTTTTATAGGAAAGCATCCAACCTAACGAGGAAGTACAATAAAATTAAATATGTAAAAACTGAAAGTGGAAGACACTTTGAGAATTGTTGAGTTAATTATTGCCATCTGTATAAATTATAAATCTAGCAGAGATTATGATTGAATTTCGAGAGTTGGGAACAACACTGACAAATTGAAAATTATTGGGTTATATGTGTAATACTGTTCATTATCGTATGAAATTACATATGATAATAATTGCAATAATGATACTGTTACTGCTGATAATAATTATAATACTGGTAGTATTAATAATAATAACAAAATTAATAATAATAATAATCATACTACTACTACTACTACTACTACTACTACTACTACTACTACTTCTTCTACTACTACTACAGCCACTACTTCTACTACTACTACTACTACTACTACTACTACTACTACTACTACTACTACTACTACTTCTTCTACTACTACTACAGCCACTACTTCTACTACTACTACTACTACTACTACTACTACTACTACTACTACTACTACTTCTTCTACTACTACTACAGCCACTACTTCTACTACTACTACTACTACTACTACTACTACTACTACTACTACTTCTAATACTGCTACTAACAAAAAATACTATTACTACTGCTCCTACTAATGACGATGATGATGACGATAAAAAGGAAGAAAGAGAGAAAGAAAGAATGAGTGACCTGCCATAGAGTCACAAATGAGGTATCAAAATATGCTCATCTGACGGAAATTAAATGCCTAAATCCCCTGAGCTTCCGGCAATTCTATCCCCTGGACCCCATCAAGGGCCCTAGGCGGGCCCCTGCATGGATGCTCATCTAACCGTAATAAAATGCATAAAAATCCTTGGGGCTCAGCCCCAGTGGCGGATCCATGGAGGGGGGGGGGGGGGGGTGACATGTAAACAAAATGGGAAACAAAATTAGTGCTCAACCCCCCCCCCCCCCCCGCCACAGCGTAATATCGGCCGGCGCGATTTTCAAATTTTCGGGGCGCTCCTTACCCCCCCCCCCCCGCTTATTCACCGGCTGACTGTTCCGCTTAATATTTTCTCACGAATTAGGCCCCCTCTTTGGCCCCTCCCCTGCCCCCATCCCAAACTGCTTCCGGCGCATCTGGACTAGGGTCCGAGAAGGAGTAGGGAACGAGATCGTGAATAAAACTGATTGAAAAGAAGAGAGGGAGAGAGAGAGAGAGAGAGAGAGAGGGAGAGAGAGAGAGAGAGAGAGAGAGAGAGGGGGTGGATCTAGGATCCCAAGGGTATATAACATTTCTCACAAATTATACATTTAGCTCTAAATACAATCATGAGATACAATTTTGTGCCTCTTTAGCGTATGCATCGATTGGCTTTTGAAAGGGGGCGCGGCCCGTTGTTCCTCGCCCCGTTTAATCGGTATGTAAGTGTGTACTATTCTGTAAGCAGTTAACAGGACACTCCACTTTTAACGAAAGTTCATCTGAAACCGTTAACGACTTATTGAAACAATGCTTTCATTATCATCTAATTCTGTCTATAAATAAACATTTCCTATCTATGTTTAATATGTTTCCGTATATTGTTTGTATATTCAGTCCGGAAGGGTGTAAAGTAGTTTCGATATCATCCGAGCCAATATCGTTTATATGACCTTTATCTATTCATACGTTTTCTTTTTACATGGCAGAATTCGCTGATGCTGCCGACGATCTAGGATATTCATCATGAACAACTCGATGCAAGTTCGTGTTTGGGTTTGGGTCTGCTGCCTGCTGTCTGTTGGGCGTTGCACTTCTCTGACTTTCTGCGATTATTGCTACTGTGACACCCCCGACATAATGTGCAGTGGGGTCAACTTCCATGAAGCCTTAAACCATACTATTCCAAGTCGTGTCGCCAGTAATACAACGTTCCTTGATGTGAATATATTTGACGGCAAGATGATACTGGCGAACGATACACTGAGTGTCTTTCCTGCCTTACAAAGGCTCTCGATAAGTACTTACCAAGTCTCCTTCGTAGATCAATTTGTTTTTGAGGGGCTTTACGAGTTATCATATATTTATTTGGAAATGAACGGTCTTCATGAAATACCAAGTAAGGTTCTTTTCCACTTGAGAACCTCTCTGCAGGAGCTGCATCTGGTAAATCAACGTCTTCGTAACATCCCGTCAAATGCGTTTGCGGAATTAGTCAACCTCCAAGAATTGACTATTACCTATAACCAAAACTATCTTGATATATCACCCGATGCGTTTAATGGTCTTGCGAAATTAACAGGCCTTTGCTTATCGAGTTGTAACATTCGACATTTTCCTAACACAACCTTCTCGGGGTTACATACCTTACAGGAATTAGACCTTAGTTACAATCGCGTAGTTGATGTACCGATTGCGATACAAACCATCAAATCTCTCATGAAGTTGGACCTCTCTTACAATACGCTTTTGGTCAATGCACTGGATTTGATGTTCTTGAGAAGTACGACTAAGCTGCAGACACTCCAAATGAGGTACTGTGCTATCTCTAAAATATCACCAGACGCCGTTGATAACCTCCAGGCATCTCGGGATCTAACGGTCGCGAATTTCGATGGAAATCCGTTCAACTGTACCGAGGATCTTTGCTCTTTTGCAAGCTGGTATGTCAGTCTGCCGGGGCCGAGTACAAGTACACGAAGTCCTGACTTTATCCCGTTTATCACCCTAAGTCCTCCTCCTGGAAAGGGGCCATACCAATGTGACAAATATGGCAAGCTCCTCCAGGACTTCTATAGTGAGTCTTGCGATCAACCGAGGCCTGATCCTAGCCCATCCATTTTTCCTCCTGGTGATACACCGTGGCATGTGGTAATAATTGCTGTTACTGTCATCCTCGTCGCGTTCGTCGTCACCATCGTATCATTCGTCGTTTGGAAGTTCAGGTTGATAAACTACTATCATCATCGCATAGGGGTTTCCTTTCAGCGCTATGTCAATTACGGAGCTGTGGGAGACAACAATCATGAATATGTTTTTGATGCCTACGTCAGTCATCACGATGACGACAAGTCATTCGTCGAGGATGAGATGCTTCCTCGTCTCGAAGACGAACACGGCTTCGATATGTGTGTCTCCTTCCGTAACTTTCGCTTGGGTTCCAACCTCCTGGAGAATGTGTCTTCAGCTCAGGATGTCAGTCGTGCCACCATATTCATCATCAATGAACGCTTCATGCAGAATGGCCAGTGTAAGCTGGAGCTTGAGATGGCTTCGACGAGGATGCTGGAAGATGAAACGGGTCACGAAGGACAACGTCTCATCATCATCCTGATGGAAGTCCTCGCTCCTGAATTGGTGAACAGCACCCTGAGGGTACTTCTAAACCATGTTGCTTATCTCGAGTGGGATCCTGCTGCAGAAGAAAGATGTTGGGGTCAACTCATTGCTACTCTGGATACGTTGGTGCCAGAAAGGAATGCCGACAATGAAGAGGGTACCGACGAGGGACGAGATGACGGCGACCAAGCGGATGATAACTAACACGACGAGGATCAAACTGTTGATTGGGAGTCTATTCGGGCTTGTATTCACACAGGCCTTTATAAATTGCGTATAATCAACTGTTATTTAATAATAACATTTTGCTGGATAGCAAATTGTATTTAGAATGTTATCTAACAATATATTTCAGGTTGAGGAGACACATTTTTATTATCATGGTTAATTTTTGCCGGCAATATAGATACACTGTTGTATTTTAACCATTACAAAAATTATTTTAAAAAATCTGGTATCTCTCGATACAATATTTTATAAATGTATTTTTAGCAAAAAACATTTGGATATTGAAAACAATAATCTTGTAAATGGTACAATTGAAGCATAGTTAATCGCAATGTAGCTCGGTGTCTATTTAAAATGTTAAAAAAGGAGATATTTTTATGTTACAAGTCAAAACTACATAATTTGCAACTTTTGACAATATAATTTAAGGTGTTTAATAATTAACATCATCGACTTTGTATTTCTTCTTCACAGTACTGCTCCACATTTCTTTCTCCTTTTAACTTGCTAAGCTGACATTTCCCCAGAAAAAACTGTCTCTATCTGTGTCTCTTTTCTCCTCTTTCTTCTCTTTCCCTCCCCCATAACCCCTCCCCATTCCCCTCTCTCTCTTGCTCTGTCACTGCCTCCCTCTAAATTCCTAAATTCCCCTTTCTCTCTGTCTCCCTCTCCCCTCTCTTAGTTCGTTTATTTCCAGCCATTCATACAGAGCCTTGAAATAAATGGCCCTAGCTCCTATAGGAAAAATATTTCCTCTTTTTTAGGCAATGTCAAGAACAGTGGCATGTCTGGCAAAAGCTCAATGAGGCGTTTGACTGCAAACCAGAAAAGGGTGCGCTCTACTGTGTTTCTTCATAACGCTACCCCATTTATACATTCGTATACTGCTCCTTCCCTTTTGTAGGCGATTTTTCTCCTGTTCATCAGTTTCCGGATAAGCCTCTGAATCGTGGCACAAGACCCACGTCTACTTTCATTGATGATTCAAAGTTCAGTTCCTAGATAATGATGATAACGTGATAGGAAAATTGTGTTGCTGTACCCCATCGAAACAGTTGTAAGGTTTTATAGGAAAGCATAGTACAACCTAACGAGGAAGTATTGGAAGTATTGTTAAACTGGAAGTGAAAAACGTAATTATTGCGATCTGTCCATTATAAATCTAGCGGAGATTGTTATTGAGTTTTGAGAGGTGGCAAGAATACTGAAAAAATGATTATTGGGTTAAATGTGAAATATTGTTCATAATCGTATGAAACTGCATTGGATAATGATCGAAATAATATTACTGCAGCTGCTGATAATAATGATAATAATGGTAGTATTAATAAAATGCTAACAAAATTAATAATAACAAAAATAGTAATGACACTATACTACTGACGATGATGATGATAATAATGATAATGATAATTATCATGATGAAATATAAAATCACTTCTCATACTCCTACTACTATTACTATACTGATAATAACAATAATGGTAATACAGTCCGTTCTATCACTGAAGCCCAAGACAGGAACCGAGGAAGGATATGAAATCTAGCACCGGGTATTTTGGGGCCAAGTAGCGTTGGGCTATAAAGTGATGTGCTATATTACTATTATATAGTATGTTAGTAAATGAGTCTTGTCAGTATATAACATTATATTGATATGTATTATTAATAGATTCAAATAGACAAAGCGGGTTGGGGGCGATGTGTCTACGCCCCCCTTCCCTACTAGGAAAAAAAGAGAATGAAAGCCAGTATCATAATAATAATAGTAGTAGAAAGTCTGGAAACGTAACTTTTATTCCTGCTTGCTTGTCAATGAGTTTTGGTATATGACGCTCTAGGTTTTGTTGTTGTTTCGTTAGTTTTAATTGAATGGGAGAAACAAAAGCCATCTTTCGGATAATCCTGGATCTGCTTCCGGTATTTCGCCCTTCTTTTCCGCTTCTTCTCACTTCCTCAAACATCTTATCAATATCATTATTATAGTTATGTTTGTACATGTTATTCTACTGTCTGAAAAAGTGGCACACACACAAGAACAATACCATTTAACATCGTTTATTGCTTTCTATCGACATAATATATATAGATATTCAAACAGTACGAATGTATAGGAAAAGATGAAGTACAAGACTTCATAAAAGAATTCTGAACTCTTACAAACTACACAAAATTTAGTTTAACAATTTATTAAAACAATATAAAATTATATTCCAGAAAGTAATATATTTAGTTTTTTGAGCAAATTCATACAAAATAGAAATTCGATATGAAATTTATATAGAACTATTGATAATAACTGTTGCACTATCTTAATTCTATATTTCGTAAATGTGTTTTAATTTTTTCACGTATTTTCTGTATAGAGAGGCACTGAACAATAAACATATGTAAGAAATAACATCAGTTTTTGAAGAATTACAAAGTTGTCATGATATACTCTGCAAATGATGAACTTGAAAGGAATATGGGTCATTACCACACAAAACAGATTGTCTCTTTACCATAATACGCGTGGCAAGACATGCAGTACAATGCACTATCATGAATCTTAATTTCTTTTCCTATTTTAGTCAGTAAAACCTAGACAAACATGCTTTTCTTTATATATGTGACGGATAACGAGTAACTATTATTATCTATCGAAATTTACAAGTTGAGTGAATATACAAACAGTTTAAATTAAAAAAATACTCGACATGAGTCGAAGAGTTGATTATAGTAATTAGGGGCTCCTACAGCCCATCCGTAGGTAAAAAAAACAACTTTGAGCTCTGAGACATGACATAGCAGAATAGTTTGAATAAATATGTTCTTTCTTCTTGGTGGTTCATAGGTCAACAGTTATAAGAAATTATGATAAAAAACTTCAGAGGTTAAATGGATGTAATGGACATCCTGTTGAAACTATTTCGTCTTTCACTTTCACTTCTTTCTTTCTATTTTTCTCAATATTTCTTTCCTGTATATCATTCATTTCCTCTTTATATTGTATTTCTTGGTACCACCAACCCACTACTACTCACCACACACACATAGATTTGCATGTAATATCTATATATGTTTTTGTATGTGTTATTGTTTAATTAAAAAAAAAACTATTGTATTTTGATATTGTAATTTTAAGCAGGGGATGATACCCGATAAACCTCTGTGGTTCTTGATCACCCCCTCTGCAGGTTCATCTTTTGTTGTAATGCTTTTATATTTGATTGTAATTTATACTGTCTTTTATGAATCTGTGGAAATAAATGAAATTGAAAGTGAAATTTATACTCTACTACTAAGATTTTGTGCGAATGAATGTTTAACAGGCATTATTCATCTAAATAATTTCTTCGCAACGTCTAGACTCTTCAACCATGAAAACAATCACGATTGTGAAGGCATATCACAAATCTAGCAAAAACTTTGTGCGTTATGCATGATACTCCTCCACCACGCACTAGTCATACTTCACAGAAAATGTTTATACAAAGATCTTGGAAAACTGTCTTTCAGAGGTTTATGGAAATGAAAGACAAAATGATATGCCAATGATTTGAGTTTTACAAGATTAAGTAGAGGAGATAGAGGAGAACGATGTTGAATACAGACAGTGAGACGGTGGTGGCGCTGTCTGTCACATTAATTTTCCATCCGAGGAAACGGTGAGTGTAGCACTGTGGAAAAAAAAAAGAGAAAGGAATAAATTTCAATGCCAGTATAGACAGACATTATTGGCTGACAGATTACTACAACATTTGTTCAGATAAAACATCTGATAATATAGGTTATAGCTAAGTTTAACCAGATGAGCAACTCAATAACTTCTGTACAATATGAAGCATAACAATAAATGATAAATAGATAGATTCATAGATAGATAGGCCGATTGATTGATAGATAGGTAGGTAGGTAAGTATGTAGATAGATAGGTAGATAGGTAGATAAGTCACTTCCTTGGCGATCTGGATGTATACGCTATCTTTCCTCAGCTTCGCTTTACTTCGGAAAGATAGCTACATCCAGATCGCCTCGGAAGTGATAGTTTGCCATCACCTGAAACCACAAGGTGATTATTTGCTTTATATTTCACATCGGAAACATTTCATAGATGTACATAGTACTACTATTTACAGTGCAACAAATTTGTCTTCGCCCATCAATGATTGGCGAACTATCTTTCATCACGTGATTTACTTTTGACCAATCGTAGCACAAGATTCTTTGTATGTGGGATATAAATATTCGGTAGGAAGATAGACATAGAAAGACAGATAGACAAAGAGACAGCCAAACAGACAAACAGACAGATCGCCAGAATGACACAACTTATCTCACCTGGTAGTAAAGCAGATCAGGTGCATCAAGTGGGACGGTCCACTTGAGTACGCCCGGATCACCGGGTGCGCAATCCCTGGTCAGGGTCGTCTTATAGTCTTTAACGTGCTGTACGAATTAGGGTCCGCGCTGCTCTTGTACTGGCAAAGTGGACCCTCTGTCAAATTAATAATATGAATATAGCGTGACCAAACGAATTTAGTCTTAAAGGGAGATGGTCGTCAGTTTCTATGTGCAGTAGGTTATATATTGCTGACACCAGACTTGGTGGAAATACCATTAATGGGTGTACAAGTCTCGCAAACAACAAACCAGTACTCTCTTTAAGAAATACCCCCCCCCCCCCTGCCAGTCTTTTGGATAGTCTTCGGTTGAGAGAAAGGTAAGATAATGACTTGTCCATATGTGGCGATTGGTGGCAAATGCAGAGTATTAAAAGGCCTGTTAGTCATACAACTGAAGGCTAATATTTCCAAAGGATCGGGCTGGCATTCGAACCATCAACTCTTGGATTGAAAGTCAAGTAAAGGAACCCCTTTACCATGACACATTTTCATTTGCAAATTCAATTAACCCATCATACAATTGCCCTATTCAAATGTTGTCAATATATAATTCAGTAACAGGAATATACAATCCAGTTTTAAATAATATTGGATCAGCGTATGTGTTGTTCATGATTATAATGGCAAGTGGATGCTCCTTAAATATATTACAGGAGTTTTTCATCACGATCCCATTTTTAGATTTATTTTGAATTATTTCTATATACATTATTATTATCATCATTGCAGGGATACTGTAAATACAGCATGTCTCTGATCCTTTATTATACACAAATTAACAGTACATCTTGTTGAAATCATATAGTAAAAAAATGACTTTATAGTGACAAACTGTATTGAAGGACTATCTGTCTATAAATACTACATTATTTGTTTCCCATAAAAAGCATAAGAATCAAATCATCGCATAATAATTCCGCTCTGATATAGCGCTTAATTTATACATCTATGATGTCTCAAAGCGGTTTACACGTGTAAAAAGACAGAAATACATAACTCAGTGTCGAGTGTATTGTATATCAAAGTAGTTCCTTCAGCGTTAGTTTTTGCCGGAAAGGTTTCATGGGGGTTAAATAAAAGATTTATATGTTTACTAACTGCCAATTAGACCCGTCGAAACACACACAGACAGGGTATATTTAGGGATAGAAAAGGTATATACAAAATTAAAAAAGGAGAAATGGTTTGACTTACCTTCAGGGCCTGCGTAGATCTTAATACCCTGAAAAAGAGAGGAGAAAGAGAAGGATTTTTTTTTTAGCAAACTGAATAATGGTGACTGTGATTATTGCAGCAAATTCTAAAATCGCACAGAAAAGATTCTTGATTCCTAAAAGGGGCCTTGACCAAAAAAAGGTTGAAAAGGGCTGCTTTATACATTCGTGTTATACACTCTATATTGGTATTCTATATAATAGTAATGCTTTCCCGGTAATGTCTAGCTATTGTAGGGTTCGTGGGATACACTTGCTATTTTCATGTTTACAAAACCATATTGTTAACTTAATAGAAGCCTTAAACATAACAAGAATGCAGGTAACGTAACTAATCAGAGAATATATCATTCCACTTAAAATAGAACTATTTTCATTCCTTTTTTTTTAATGTCTGCTTATTGTAATTAAGACATTTTGTTACATATGTTAAAAGTATCCAAAACGGTTATCTTTAAGGTCTTTCAAGAATATGCTGAGACGTTTTTGTGAAGTTGGGCTGGTTCTTTGTATGAAAAACAATAAGTCCGTTTTATCGATAGATAATTTGACACATGTGACGACTGATGTAACCATATTTGCTTTTGCCACTATGTCATATTGCTCTTTTTTCGTGTTCGAATATAATTATGGTAGGGTCCATGATTACATAAATATAAAGTCCTTCATTGAAAGAGAGAAAAGGTCTCCAAGACAAGACAGTGGCGTATGCCAAAGACTAGATCGCAAAGAAATCATGTGGGGATTACGTAACACGTCATTGTAATGTTCACACATTTCAAAAAGTGATGGAAAAATGCTGATTTTCGAAAGTCTTTGCGATTGTATTACAGCTAAGAAATCATCGAATCGAAAGAGCGCCCTTTTGCCTAGTCCAGCCTCTGTACCGTTTTCGTTTAGCGCACCCAATCAGCTGATAAAATAACACACCCTCAACGTTGAAAGTAGACCTAGCCATTCCTCTAAATCTGGGTCGAAAATTTGGGGATTGCGCGATCAGTGGAGAGACCGCGCATGTGTGGGGGATAAAAAGAATGAACGGACTGAATCTGGACTACTTTTTGCCATGCGAACTGCGCCAGAAGATACCAGCATGGCAAACTCACCTGTTGATCTGCTTCGGTGAGCTGCTCATAGCCACCGTTGACGTCAGCAGTAATATAGAAGGGATGATAGTTACCACTGTCGACCGAGTCATTTCCACCACTGACAAGGAATGTGTAGGTCACGTTGCGTTTCAGGGTTAACACCGGAATGAGCTCACCGTTGATAAACCATGCGATTCCCCAACCAACACGGCCTGGTGAAAAACACGATAACGTAACATTATAAAAAAATACTATTTCCAAATGATTCACGATTCATTCCGAAATGAACCTGACTGTTTCCATATACGAATATGGATGTTCGGACATCTCTGCCAAAGAAAAATTGCCAATCCATTCTCAAAGGTAGGAGGGGGTGTCGAACAAAAGTTTGCAGCCAGATAAGCTATAATTTACCATTAACCTCCCCCCCCCCCAAAAAAAAATAAAAAAAAATAATAATAATAATAAAAAAAAAAAAATGAATAAATAAAAATATAACAAAATAACAACAAACAAACAAATACATAATATTTGTTAAATTTTAAAAAGGTGAACAGTTGATTAAATGGGCCTGAAATGTTCTCATTTTCCGACGGAAGTCCATATTTTTTGTAACACGAAAAACAAGGGAGGGGGGGGGTTGGACTCCTTTCGATTTTGGGCGTGGTGACAAGGCTCTACAGTTATGTAGCAATGCTCTCACAGATCAAGACATGAAAGAGGGAGGAGAGGAGGAGTTGCCACAACCCAAAGTTAGTCAGTTTGGAAGAGTACTACCCAATGTGCTTAGAACAATTCTTACCAGTGATAGATTCATATCCTTTGCTTCCACCAGACAATCCCATCTCCACGGTGAAGGTAGCTTCTTCAAGTTCTTCAATTCCTGGGATTTCCCAGCCATCCGTTACGGGTGGCACAGTAGCACCCTGGCCGAGAGGTGGGCACATGGTGCTAGGACGTCCGAAATCGATCTGGAGATTTGAAGACTCTAAACGAAAAAAAAGATCCTTCATAAATACCAAAGTACATGCTCAACGTTCATGGCATTATGTTGCCTAATAAAATTGGATACAAAAATGCAATTTGTTTATGTCTTCAAATTAAAAAACAAAAGAAAGAAAGATTTAATTCTTTAGTTTGAAGACGAATGAATAAAAAGTCTTCAACTTTTCAGTCCATCTCCTACTTTCTGTTGCAAATGAATGACTCACAAACAAATACAGTCTAAACACAGGTATTCAATATAATCTATTCTGTTCGATGTTCCACTGAGAAATGCTCAACTATTCTAGTCTGTTGTATAATGAAATGCTTTTTAAATATATAAATTAATCGTTATTCAATCATGTTCATATCGTCGCAGGTTTCACGACCCGTCATATTGAGCCTTTCTTTTCGTTCCATATTTCAAAAATAGATCAAGTCAATCACATGTCAGACTTACGTGGTGATAGTCCTAGATTGTGGAAAGCAACACGTCCATCACCATTGATAGGTCCTCGAGCCCAGATGACGTAGATTGGACCATCGGTAGTGAAAGCCTTGTCATATGTTGCGTCTAAGATATGAAAATAATAATAATTGTAAAAGTATATATCCCAATTTATAGAAATATACTAAACCATCCAAATATAATTAACCGCGCAAAACATTGTGATGAGAACAAAAGCAGAAAAAGCGAAAATTACATTAATGCAGAAGAAACTAATAATAAAATATGTTCAATCACACAGTACAGTGTATGAGAAAAGGTTTTTCAGACCAGCCTTATATTTTAGTAGGCCTGTTGGACATGATTGTAATATAATGGAGTAATTGGTAACCCCCACAATCATGTCTATGGTTGATACATACCGAATTGAGGGAGGGAATTGAGGGGGGTAGTAGCAACAAATATATATAATAAAAATAATAATATTTATCTTTTATATAGCGCTTAATACAATGTCTCTATAAGCGCTTTACAAATATACTAATACCCCGGTCATTGGATTCATTACTTGCCCGCGCACACTGTGTTCACAATCTCCACTCCTTGGGGAACATTCCAGCCAGGCGTAACATGACGCTCAAAAACTGTTTGACCAACAATGACGGTCGCATCCTATCGGGTACCCATTTAACACCTGGGTGGAGAGTAGCAAGTGCTGGTAAATATCTTGCCAAAGGATATTAGTGCAAACGTATATATATATATATATATATATACAAACATGCTAGTAGCAGATTTGTAACCCATGAACTAGGCAGATACCCCTCCCCATTTTCCATCCCCCATCCGCTAGTTCATTCTCTGTTATCAATTAAGGCATTTGCTTACCAGATGCAGCAAGAGGCCGGCGGTAAACGATGTTTGTGACTACTCCGTTCTCCATATAGGACTCAACCAATTCTGCGTTGTTGTTACCGTCTTGTGCTGATGAAATTGTATCTGGACAGGCACCATCGCCATTTTGAGGGGAACACTGCAATATTTTTGACATTATTTCAAGTTGTTTTTATTGATATCAAATCATATTGGCACGTGATGAAATATTGCAAATTACGTCATAAAGGTCAGGTTGGGTCATCGTAGCTGACTAAGGCTGTTGCCGAACAGCTGAACATTTCGGAGGGAAATAACTTTCAAATACATGAATTTGTATTATCGAGCTGATTCTTGATATAAAGTATGACCCCTGCCGGGCTGCGGCCCCTCTATAATATTACAATTACCAATATTCGAACACCAGACACCTCATCATCGGGCATCCGACATTTGAAGTACATTTCTATAAGAAAATCATCAGTAATGATCAGTAGCGTACGCAGGATTTTTTCAAGGGGGGGGGGGGGGGGTTTAATCGGTCCTAAAATTTCGCAACGACTCAGCCAGCCGCTGAATAAGCGGGTGGGGGGGGGGGGGGGGGGGTAAGAGGACACTTTTTTTTGGGGGGGGTCTCGAAATTTGAAAATTTGAAATTTAGCTCCGTTGTGGGGGGGGGGGAAATTAAAGAAAAAAAAAATTACAAAGGGGGGGGGTTTGCTCCGAAATACAAACATAACAAAAACTGAAGGGGGGTTCACCCCCCCCCCCTCCTGCGTACGCGCCTGGTAATGATAGACTGTTCCATAAAGCATGTGTACCGTAATCATGTGGGTCTATATTATGTAGTCCAGTGACTATAAACTTGATTTTTATTTTTCGTACCTGAGCTTGGCCTTGAAGATAGTAGTCAACGGCCTGAGGAGCGTTCATATCATCGATGAAAGTCACTACAACATCCCCGCCAACCATCAAAGTACCAGTTGGCGATCCACTAAGACCGAACGCGGCATAGTCGCCAACGTCATTGGTGCTGCTCAGTCGGATGACGATGTCGGTGCCGTTTATCATCCAACTCACTTGAAGCTCGTCTTCGACCAGCGTCTCGCAGTTTGGAAACATCTATAGGTTACGACAACATAAACAGTTTATAGAGCGACAACTCCTCCCCTGCAATTGTTTATTTCCATTTGGTTCGTTGCCAATTCGTCTATTATCCAGCTAGTCTAATATCCCATTTCGTCCATTTCCAGTTTGTATTTTTCCAGTCATTATTGGCCTAAATCGCCAGCCGGTCTACTGATGATTATCATCATACAAAGATACCAGGGGGAAAAGTCAGTATCACTGGGAATATGCCCACTGCAAGATTGGCCTTTGGTCTTTAATTGCCAATCAGGTGCATACTCAACTATACAGTTAAATTACATATTGAGTATAATACTCTGATTAGTTCATTCCGCGATCATTAACACTGTCTTAATTCCTTTTGTGTCTTTTACATTGTTACAATGATTTTCTATAAATTATATCATTCAATCTAAGTTAATATTCAATCATTCGTCCAGTAGAAGTAGCTCTACTCATACTATCCTTCTAGACTTCATTTTAACCAATTTTTAATCATATAAATATCATAACACCACTTAAACCTACATTTTTTCTATTTTGTGCAATATTTTGTGCATATTTATATGCAATGAGGATATTAATAGCTTTGAAGATGAATACCAATAGCATTATTCATCCATCATCGCCAAATATTCAGGCACGTAGCCAGAGTTTGATATTGGGGGGGGGGGGGGGACACATCGATCGAGGTAAAAAAAAGGGGTCTACAAAATTTCAACCGATCCTGGAAATTTTAGGGGGGCACGTGCCCCCCCCCCCGTGGCTACGTGCCTGCAAATATTATCATCATCATCTCTATCATGATTACCATTCTCGTTGGTCTGCCGGCGGTGAGAGGTGCTGGAGGGATGTTAAGCTCGCCTTGCGAAGGGATGTCGACGTGCCCGAAGTCCTGATTGGCCTGGACGCACCACAGCCCGAAGTGTCCGATGTCGAATATGTCTGTACCCTCGGGAAAGGTAAGGGTGATCGTTTTACCGTTGTACGCGCTGATAACACTAGTACTGTGAACGAAAGGGGAAACAGGAGGGCAGATGAATAACATTACATTCAAAACATACTACCGGTCGCATGATCATATACCTTATCGTTCCTAAATATAATTGAATTATTGAAACTTGAACACTTTTGATTAAAATTTTACTTTATTAAATTATGTTTATAATTTTTCGATGTCATAGCATATTATACTTTTTGTTTCCCTGCATGTGAATAACCATTTAATAATTTGGGCGTACTTTTTGTTCGATATGCACATATAATTATTTTATATTCCTTTGTTTAATTTTGATTAAAGTGATGATGAGAATATATTTTAAACAGGAGTATTATGGAAAATCAGGATTAAAACCAAACTAATCCCTCTTTCATTCCATGACTACATTTAAAAAAAATCATTCATTCACTTTCTTTACAGAAAAAAATCATTTGTAAGAAATAACGAGGCTACTAAAAATGCCAAATTAAACGTATTCCACGTAAAAAAAAGAAGGGCAAAACGTGGGATAATTCAGCAAGGAAATAATCGTTCTCATATTTAGGACCTTGGCTATAGGATCAATTAAAATCGATATTATTGTTTAGCAATCGATTGATAAAATCATTCATGAAAAGTAAGATTTGTTCTTCATACATAAGTATTTACGTTGACAGACTAAGAGCCAGAAAATTCTTCTTTATACGATTTTCGAACAGCACAACTTACTCCACTCCAACTCAAAACCTCCTGATGCGTGGCCATTCGGGGTAATAATCTTTGCTCAGGTTAATATTAATCTACAGACACAGACTCCAATTTTGACACTTAACCACTATTTTTTAAGCCTTGAACAGAGCCTAGCTCTGCCAATCTCTTGCAATGCATTATGTATTCAGCCTGGTCTCACATCAACGTCTGACAAGGACGTGTTCCTTCAAACTAGTCTATTGTCGGTCTGACGATTTATAGCCGTATGGGTCTACAACTAGTTCGTCTACTATCCAATTGGTCTACACCTAGCCAGTCTACTATCCACATGATATCCAAGGTCCAATAACCATTTCGTCTACTAATCATCAGGACTATCGACCATTTAGGGTAATAATCATTTGGTCTAATCTCTAATAAGTTTAATTCCCAGTATGTCTAATGCCCATTTAGTCTAATTGCCAGACGGTCTAATTCCCGGTTTGTCTAATGCCCATTTCGTCTATCATTACAAGGTCTAGTAATCAATTGATGATTCTAATTATTTATGATTAAATGATTATTAGACCAAATGAATAGTAATCAAAGTGGGCATTATACAACCTGACAATCAGACAACTGGCAATTAGACCAAATGATTGATAGACCAAATAAATATTAGCATAAATGGTCATGAGACCAAATGGTAAGTAGAAGAAATGTTTATGAGACCTCTGGATAGTATACGTGTTGGGTGAAGTCTGAAGACCATATGGGAATAGACTAATTGGGTAGTAGACGAACTGGTTGTAGACCAAAAGGCAATTCACCGGTCTGACGTAGGTCTCGTCGGTTTAACTAGGTTATTTATTAAATCACGTATAATTATGATAGTAGCTATTCAACGTCAAGTAATTGCACAGACTATATCATCGAGGCCAACCTATTTTGCCTTTTCCTTGTTGAGTTTATATACCACTCCAATCAAATCAATTACCTTCCCGTTTCATCTGGAATCGCATAGTCGCCATTATTGTTAGGCGTCCCTCCTGTTCCAACCCAGAAATATGCCACTGAGTGCAGAAGAAAAACGATGAAAAGAAATCAAAGAAATGAAAAAATAACATAAACTATAAACGAACAAAAGACGTGACTTTTAGCTTGGTAAATTGCTCCTTTTTGTTTTTGCTCAATATCGATGCGTCCAATCCCCATTCGTCTCATTGCATTTCGTCTTTTCTCCATGAAATTTCGTTTGCTTTTAATTTTCCACTCGTCAGTTTGTCTAATGCCTGTTTGATCAATTTGCCTTTTCGTATTATAACTGATTGGTGTAAAAATCATTTGGCTTCTTACATTAATGACAGGGGATAAACCACCCTATCCCCTGACAACTATAAACCATTAACCCTCAATATGATTCTTACTTTGGAGCATTGAGCTTTAAATATCAGGCTCATGCATGGGCGTAAATCTGTAATTGATACCTATTGTTTAGAGGGGGGTTATTTATTCATTCATCCCCCCTGAACAATAGGTATTACGTAAGGATTTACGCCCATGGGCTCATGTATATATAATAATTTCAAATCTGACTCTCACTCTTGCCAAGATTTACCAACAAAACATTCGTAAGGAAATATTATTGTAACACCCCTCTGTCTGTCTGTCGATGCTCATGATCGCAGGTCCTCTACAAAGAACATGTTATACAAAAACCTGTCTACAGCGACCGCCCAAGGAAAACAAAAAATGTGCTTGTTGTAGACAGGTGGTCTTTGTAGACAGGTTCCTTTAGTACATGTTTTAATGAGAAACCATTTTCAAGGGAAACAACAAATGTGCTTGTTGTAGACAGGTGGTCTGTGTAGCCAGGTAGTCACTAAAGCAGGTTGACTGTATTATCTTACTTGGTCCTAGACCGTCATAGACCAGATTCTCAACTCGGATCTGCTTTGCGTTCAAGATGATCACAGCAGACGCATAGGTCTGGTGCACACGATTTGTGAAGCCGAGGGTCCCCAGGTCCAGAGGAGCAGGGGCTTCGAAGTTGGCGGGAACAGTCAGGTCTCCGAAATTTGCCTGTATGGTTGAAAAAGCAGTATATTAAAGACAAAAATATAGATTAATGCCAATTCATTTCGTTCAGACTTACTATATTAAAGTGTTTGATATTTTAGTCGGAGTAACTTTAAAGAACTTCCCATGTGTTTTCTCCTCAATGCATAAAATTAATGATATACATTAACAAAAATATGTTTTATGTAAATGTAACTGTTTAAATTTAAATATAAGCGTAAATGTAAACAATTATGATTGTAGTCTCTAGAGTGTGGTGGAGTAAAATGGTCGAATTGGTTTTATAGGGTGTGTGCGGGCGAGAGAGAGAGAGAGAGAGAGAGAGAGAGAGACGGGGGTGGGGTTTGGGAGTGAGGCATTCGTCAGTGCCGCTGTATATAAACATGATCAAGTTTGGGTTGGAATGGACATCGGCCCCAAGTGGGATAAAGCTGGCTCCCTCCCCCCCCCCCCCCCACACACACCCTTCCGACACAAGTGCCGGGCCCACATGCAACATGCGGGTGAAATTCCATTACAAAAATCAATTATGGACGGGGGAAAGTTGGAAGAATTTACATGGGCGGACCCGTTAGGGGGAGGGGTAATGGGAGCACAGGAATAGGCACAATCTGGCATACCTAAAGAACAAAACAGGTAAAATGGCTCAAAATGTGTGTTCGTGTTCCCCGGCAGATTTTGGCATTGAAGACATACATGGAAAATGTTTTCCAGTGATATTTGGCCTCAAAATTCACCCCGAATGGAAGATTTTCCGGACAAGTACCCACCCCCGCCAAGAACTCCTGTATCTGCCATTGAATAAAAAGTGAGAAGAAAGCGTTTTCCATACCCCAAATTGTCGACACCAAACCGAGATCCAAGCAAGAGACGATACAGTTTTTCCTGCCGGTAGGGTCACCCTGATATCTACGTTGCTATACTCTTCAAGCTTTACCGTTCTGCACAGGAGAGAAATATAAAGGCTGGTTTATGGCGAAAAAAGAAGAAAGTACTACTAATCAATCACGACTACTACTACTTCTACTGAAACTATACCACCGAGGAGCGGCGATCACTGGGGGACAAAGGGGGGGGGGGGGGACACGTCCCACCTCAACTTTATAAGGGGGGGTGCAACAAATTGCAACAAAAAATGTATAGCAAATACTGACTAAAGACTGCAACACACTTTTAGGCTCTGGAGGGCCCAAGAGTGCAACGTTTAGACTAATACAAATGCAAAAATCTTCTCGCTCGGTCGCTACGCTCCCTCGCATAATATCCTTCAGAATATACAAGTAAATATTGTAGAAAATCTGTATTCCGTTGGTATCACCTGTGAGGGGGGGGGGGGAGTCACTTCCATCACCTTCATCCCTCTCGTTCACTTTGCACCCTCGTCCCTTGAATTTTGTCCCCCAGTCATGAAAAGAAATCGCCGCCCCTGCTACCACCACCACTACTATTACTACGAGGACGCGGACGATAGCAACTAAAACTACTACTACTGCATGACATTAACGCGGATGATAGCAACTTAAACTACTACTACTGCATCAAATTAATGTAGGATTAATGTAAGAGTGACAACAAATGCAACAACATCAATTATACTAATAGCGGTATAATTAAGTAGGAGCCTTAATGCAAAGTATGGTTAGAGTAGTCGGGTCAGTGGGACTAGAAATTTGATTGAGTTTAACTGAAATGAAAACATTCCTACCTTCCTTCTTCATCGGGTATGATGAAACCATCACCTGATGTTCCCCCGGATTCTCCAGCCCAAATAAAAGCATCTGAAAAGGGAAAGAATTGATAAACGATTACCAAGAAATCATGGAAGTAGTGTAGAAAACAAGAAAACATATCGATGAATATAAGAATAAAAAGTAAATATATAAATAAATACACAACGATATCAGTTAAAAAGAAATCAGATATAAATAAATAGACTTAAGGTGGATAGATAGATACACAAGTAGATCTGCACAACATTAAATGGATATTGTAATAACGTGGATGTGCCTATTAAAACTTCCAGGTATTTGAAGAAAAAAATGGAAATACTCTTTAAAACTACCGGCTATTACAAATGTTTAGATATATAATATCCGAATGTTTGAATGAAAAAATATGTATGTATATCTCAATCCAAGTTTCCAAATGTATTGAAAATATTTGGAAACACCCATTCAAATATTTCGGATGTAGTGTATGTCTGAAGAGCCTTTTAAAATCAATTTTTCGTGCACGGCAATTATTCAATGACGGTCGAGATGGAAAAACCTGATTTAATTTTCGATATTACACCAATAAAATGACTGGTCTATTATTTTTATGTTTATTTCAAAGATTGGGGTCTAGTAATTATAGAAAAAAAATTCAACAAAACTTACAATGAATGTTCAAGATCAAAAATAAATGACCTGTGCAAAACGATTTTGGTAGAAAGTGTATATGGCTGAGTAATGAGCATAGAAAGATAAGGAAATCAAGGTAAGTAGGCCCGACGCCATATGTGCTTAACCACACAGGTCTATATGTGCAAATGAGAGTTGTGTGTTTATTGTAGATGATTTCCAGCAAGTGTTTGTGAGGTTGTTTTTTATTTTACTGGTTCAAACAATCAATCTACTGCAGGATAAACAATCGAGAATGAATTATAGCCATGTTCTCTCGACGGACGATGCCCATACCAGAGCTCAAGATTAGCTTTAACGTAGTAATATATATATGTATTTAACGAAATATATATTAGGATATACGATGTTTGCTACACCTAAAACAAATACAAATATATTTATGAATTATGAATGATATTTTAGACAGAATTTTACAACCATTATTCATACATGGAGTTCTGTTTGTTATAGGTTTGATAAACACTCCTTATACTATCTCCGCTCGGATTTGATCACGTTGGAATAAGCACGAGGTCCTATATATGGCCAATTTTTCAAGTGATGCATGTTTACTTGGACCCAAGCACCGTCTAGGTAAGTTTGTTTTCCAATGTAAATACCGTCATTTATAGAGGTCATCAGTACGAGCACCAAGTGGTACAGAACATGACGCAAGAACAACAATTATTTATTCAATCATTCATTATGCTTGCTTGCATTTCAGAAAATAATTCTTTTCACTGGTCGTCTTAAATGCACAAGGACAAGTGATGTGAAAGAATGGGTCAGCTTTAGCACCCTCTCCGGCCCTCCAAAATGTGTAAATACTATTACCCGTCTCCACCGTCTTCCAACCTCCTTCAATATCTCTTTCTGTATATTGCTAAAAAATACGCCTCAGACTGCAGGTAATTTTTTTCAAATTCTTTTTAAATTTATATTTAAAATAATCATTTTTTTTAAATTAAAATTTTTATTTTTTATTTTTAATTGTATTGTATTGTATTGTATTGTATTGTTGTTGTTTTTTTTTTTTTGGGGGGGGGTGGGGTTGGGGGAATTTTCAAAATATTTTCTTGGGGGCTTCACCTTCTATAGGGCGGTGGCTTTGTAAATGAGGCTCACGAAAAAAAAACCTCCCTATCTACATACAAAGAAGGAGGATGTATTCTTTGTTATATAGCATTATTGGAAAATGTATATTTGTATTGTCATGAGTCATATGGAGAATGTGTGAACAGCGAGCTGTTATGTTATGTTACCACAATTTGCATAATGATTCATGATTTAAATCATCCAGAACGAAATCCCACCAATGATTTGTTATTGTCATCTCACCGCAAATGCATTAATGACTATTTCCCATAACCCCTTGCCATTATAAATTATATCAATTTGAAAGAAGGTTGAATTCCCCGTTCCAAGCCGTACCATGTAATCGAGGAAAAAATCAAACATAAATCATCCATCTAGTCTAGTATAATAATACATTTACTCAATAACCGAAAAACACCCATTATTTCACGGTGATGGCTGTACGTGGTTTGACGGTCGATCGTACATTTGATCAATACCCCATTGTGGTTAGGTGGTGTGAATGAGGTATTATGCTCACATGAGGATTGTTCGAGCGCTTTAAGCATCCGATCTTTGCTATGAAATTTAATGCCCCAGTGGACCTTTACAGAACTTCCTTGTCAGCATTTTCATCGGTATAAAATCTACAACGCCGTGTGGCATATATTGCAGAAATGTTGTAAAGTGATAGTGACACATAATTATATAAAACTGTTAGAAAATGTTCTCGCCAAATTTTGTTATTCCACCTTTATGACCAACTGTGTTTATTCTTAGTAAAAGTACAGTGCATATATAACATATTGAATAATTATACGTTGTTGCCCATAAAATTAGATAAATTTTCTCACCTCTTTTCATTAGATTATTGTGACAATATGATTTATTCTTGATAGATAAAGTGTACATCTACTCAGAACATCACACTAGCTAAATGAATGACTCTTTAGATATGTCAATACAGTTCAGAGATGAATAAATCAAGAAAAAAACTCCACAATCATTACATGAAAAGAGGTAAGAACAAATTATTCCAACTTAAATGGGCGACAGTGTATGTTTTCATTCTTTCAAGATGAACTTATCAATTCTTAACTAATTCGACACCCCAATTTTCAGACATATTTTATGATATGTTAACATGGGTCATAAAGAGTTCAGTTATGAATAAGTCTTTGTCATTGTTGGACACTGTGTTGTCGCTGACGCATTCCTGTGGCGGACAAATGACGCAGTCCTCCATCACGCAAATGACTTTTTCCTGCGTCACGCAAATAACGCCTCGTATGCAAGCGTTCATGTTCTTACCTGGACCACTACCGTCATATCTGAAGCCGATGATTCTGAGAGTGGTATCATCCTCTGCGTACACTGTCCCGGCTATGTCATGTGATGACTTATCAGTAAAGGTACCAACAAGCTTCCCATGGTATTGGCCCTGACATAGCGACACCACTGGAATTGAGAGGAGGAGAGAGAAACATTGGGTTAGAAATTGAATGTAACGGTGCGGCCTTGTAAACGACTTTAAACGACTCTAATAGGATAATTATTCCATTTATTTTGAGAATGAAGCATTCACGTATTTCCCACACCCGTTTAAAGACATTGTATCTCTTTAGGAACAGTATTATTAACAATACACCACTAATGACAACAGTAACAACAACAACAAAAGCTACATTACATTTTGAACTGTTATCCATTGGTACATGATGCACATCCGGGTTTATATTCATTAAGAGACCTGCTTCTATAGTAACATGCCGATAATAACTAATTTGTGTACCCTTAACCCTTTCGGTATACAGGAATTATGATAGGGTTAAAAATATCACATTGATTTACTTTTCAAGCTATATCGTTCTAACCGAAAGTAATTATGTAATAAAAACAATACGCAAAGTTTCACTTTTATTTTCCCTTTCTAAAATGCCTTCATGGCATCAAAGACAATGCGGACATGCAATACAAATGAATACATCGTGTGCAGAATTGTATGCCTTGACTACTTATAATGCATAGAGTATAATTTCAGGGCTCTGAATCAAAGGTCTTTGAGCCAAACCACATATGGAGTGCATGCAAGCAACAATAAAGACATTTATCAGATTTGATAATATTTCAGTTGAAAGCAGAAGCATTAAACAGAATGGGGAAAGTTTGAGATAAGTCGGACCAATAATAGGAGAATGATGAATTTTTAAATATGAGATTACTAAAGAGATGCGATACTCAAATTGACAGTTGGTCCGGGGATTGTGACGTAGACACGGACAACTCTTTCGTTTGTTTTGTACACAAATATCTTTAAGTTCTGATTTTCTCCCAAGTGCCTTCTCCCTTAGGGTACTACTCGAAAATTATTATTGATAGGATATCATACTAGGTCCTCTAAAGAGAAACGATCCTCCCGGGTCATTGATACTTGATAAGTTGAAAGTTTAGTCCCTTTTTGTGTTGGTAGAAATAGAAGACTTGTCTGACGCACAGAGACATACCCTCGTTTAAGTCGTTTATAATACATCTCTGTAATAAAGCGCCTAGAGACATCGTTGATGTATTAAACGCTATGTATTAAAAGGCGGACGATTCAGCCAACTTGAAGAGCCCATACCCATTGTGATTATTGTGATTACAAATTCATAACTTTCTAATTTTTTGTCCGATTTCATTCAAAGTTTCAGCAGTCTGGTTCTCTGATTTGGATTTCCATTTTAAGGCAAAATCTCGTTGATTTGGAGTATGCTTAGGTGATAAAATCTAAAGTGTAATACCTCAGTCAGACAGCCAAACTGACTCCACGCCGACTCCCAGCAGACTGTTTCTTGTCCATTTGGCTAAATTACTTTTTTGTTCGATCAGTTGTCGGTCTCGTGTCGATCTTGTTGGTGTGACTTGGGCAAAGGAGATAAATGCGTATCACCTCGGTTTCTAGTTCATACCGGATTTAATTATGCCATTATCTCCATAACCATTCAATTATATTGAGTTCAAGGATATTAGAAAGTGAAACTTATTCCGAATGTACTTCTTTACGAATACTGTAATATTACCACCGAAATCGATCAAAGAACAGAATGAGTAATTTAATGACGCGGCAATTTAATGACACTTTACAATATTCCAAGAAAAGAAGTAGAAAAGATATATGTTCAACCAAGGATGTGTACCTTAAGTAGTAAACTGCGAGAATTTCAGTTCAAACTATTGCATAATATTTTATATACAAATCATCATTTACATAGATTCAGGTTCCATGAAAATGGTTTGTGCTCATTTTGCAAAAGTTTTGAAGAAACTTATCAACATGTATTCTTTGAATGTAATACAATAAAGGAAGTCTGGGGGAAATTTGGAGATAGATTTAATTTACCAATTCTGAAGAAATTATCCTGGAAACAAATTCATATAGGAATAGATGACACTACTATTAAAACAGAGCAATTATTGAACCACATTTTGATTTTGATTAAATATATGATTTTCCATAGTAGAGAGAAGGGAAGCCCTCCAAAAGCAAAAGAAATAGAATATAGATTGTTGGAAAATAGAAATGAAGAGAAAAAACTTTCAATGGAAAGAGACACACTTTCAATTCATTTAAGGAAATGGGCAGCTTTGGAAAGTGTAGAATAAATGTGTGTTTTGTATACTGTTGTACTTGTTATGTGTTTAAATGTTGTGTGGGGCGGGGGGTAGTAGGTGTTTTGTAGCTTTTCTCTTTTTATATATATATATATAATTTTGTTTGTCTCTAAAGGAAAATGAAGAGGTGTAACTTTTGTATGTAAATGTAAAAGATCATTGGCAATTTATAAAAACCTATGTTAAATTATTTTGTTATTTTGTATCCAATGTTATAAATGTACAATTTTTCTTTGAGAGAAACGAATAAAAACCTATGAAAACAAAAAAGAAATTGATACCCTCGTTTTAGTGGTTTATAAATACATCTCTGTAATATATTTGTAAAGTGCCTAGAGACATCGTCGATGTATTAAACGCTATGTAAAGGCGGATTATTATTATTATTATGTTTCGATACTTGACGTCGTTGTTTTGAGAACAAAAAAGAAAGAAAACGAAAGGAAATGAAACAGAAAACCTTGACCGACTCGGGGGCCGGAATATAGCTACCTAAATGACGATGACCTAAATCAGACTCTGTGTCAATATAATTATGTAGGGCAATATAGTAGGCCTATTATTATGTACAGAACTGAAGTGTAATCGTATAGCAATAGTAGTAGTAGTTGTAGCAGTCGTTGTCGAAGTAGTAGTCGTTGTTGTAGTTGTATTTGTAAATAGAATTTACACCCACTTTGAACAGCACAGTTGCCATACCCCCCAAAACCTGGTTGTAAACTACATATCGTTTAGTTTACGACAAGCAGAGAATAAAGATGTACTATCTATTGGTTCATCTTCATATGATAACATTTTTCTGTGAAGGGAATATTGACTAAAACACATACATTTATATACCCGCATCCTCATCCAGACGGATGCATGCGAATGCGGGTATAAAAGCAGATAGGGTATATTCCTATTGAAGTGAAGTCAAGGTGAAATCCACCATGGTTGCTAAGCAACTGACGCGATATGGAGGCACTAATGCGTGTATAAAATGGCGAATACGGTTCGGGCCCATTAAATTAAATCGTAGTATAGTATGCATATAGTTATACATGTAGTATGCTTATACCATACATCTATATTAAGACTGTTAGTAGTATATAGCTCTATGGCTTATACAAAGACCCTCGACACGTTCTTTTAATAACAAAATATTACTGTAATTTTGTCTATAATCATTATTACTAATATTATTATGATTTTTATTATTTTTATTATTATTATTATCACTATTATTATCATCATCATCATTGTTATTTTCATCATCATCATCGTCGTCGTCGTTAATGTTGTTGTTGTTGTTGTTTTTGTTGATCTTATTATCATGAACAGTTTATCAGCTCTTATCATCATCCAACCAATCAACAACAAGTCAAATGTGAGTATTGTTCTTTACTTCTCTAGCGCCCCTTGAATCGAATGGCATTGCAAGTTATCATTCTTACCATCATTAATACCCGGTTCATGTGGACTCAGGATAGAACATTTCGCGTTTACAGTCAGGGTTGATTTTGATGGCAGCTGTAATTTTTCTCCCAGAAAAGTTTGAAGATGAGACGTACTTCCTTACCAATAACATTGAACTTGTGTAAGCTTTGATTTAATCAATTTATGATGATGATTTTTTGTGTGAGATAAAGCACACATGTTTATTTTTAAATGTGATATACCTTTCTGTCATCGTTCTCATATTCAATTAAATTGAAAATGGCCTGTTTCGGAGTCACCGAATATTATGTGCCAATATATATCGAATACAGTGCCACTAATACCGTCATATTATGCATGCAATATTGCCAATCATGTTTGATGTTCGAATTTTCGGGACGCAAACTGATCATTATATTATTAACTCATTGATAGAACATTGCAATCTTCTTTATAATGTGCCCATACACGTCTATTCGTATGAAAGTATGAACTGGTAGTCTGTATAATGTTTGGCAGTAGTATGGAAAGTATTAACCCTACTTTCAATACACAGACTCATAACTGACGGATTTAGGGGAAGGGGCATGGGCCGTACGTACTATTGCCCCTCCCCCTGTGAAATACCAGTGACGTACTTGTAGTACACAACCATGCACTTTCTTAACGGCACACATTTTATTTCTTTTTCTTGCCTTGTCAACTAAGTTTGAGATTAAAATGTCACCGACAAATCATTACAAGCACCTTTTCTTTCTTTCTCTATTTTTTTCTCTTTTGTATAAGGCTTGACAGTTATTTTTCGAACATTATATACTGTACGTCGCCTCTTGGCTTTGTCCCTGCAACTGCTACAAGGCCTTTACATGTAGATAATAAGATTGAACCGACAAGGGTAATTCTGCGAGTTGCAAATAAGAATATTCAAATGTAAATTGATAAGCAAATAAATTAGACAAATTAATATACAAAATGTTAAGAATATTGGCATGTATACCGTTATAAAGCACCAACAAAATGACGACCAATCGCCGGTTTGCCAGATCCATCGTTGTCTATTTCAGTGTTCACTTGTGATCATCAGCTGCTAAATGGCGAAAAAGGAAATACACTGGTCGCTTCGTTGACCAAAATAGTACTAACAAAATGTGTAGAACCACAGATCAAATTATCTCGCCTCACTTCCTTCTCTTTTCCTTGTATGTGAGTTTTATACAGGAGTTTAATTGTGCATAACGATAGTTATAACATGCGTGGTGTAGTCTGATCGATAGCAATAACAAATGAGAGAGTACTCATCTGCATAATGCAGCTGACTCACTATAGAGCTTTGCTAGAATAGGTACCACTGACCTCAGTGGTACGTACGTACGGCGCGCCAAATCGCCACTGAAGCGATACACGAACAATGCACGCATTCTACAGGCGTGTCTTTTTATTATTAATTGAGTCGTTTGATGTTGTCTGATCCTCTCTTAGATTTGTGACGTAGATAAATTCACCCTTCGAGCACTTTATTATTTGTTGTACTTTAACGTTGGAGGTAAACCCTCTTTTAACCCGGGCTGCTGACACTGTGGTGACCTGCTCTCATGCATTTCCTATCACTGAGAGATGATATTAAATTGTACTTTATTATAGGCCAATATATTATTATATACAATACAAGACCGACATATTAATCCCGGCTTGTTTATCAAAAAAGCCTAATAGCAGTATTTTCATTTTTTTCTCTCTGCGTGTAATAACGTTTCATTTGCTTTATGCTATTTTTGTATACCTTGTAATGCTTGTATAATATCTTCACAATAAACAATAAGGCCGGGGACAATAAATACGGGGCAAATGTAACAGAGGCTCCGATCCCTTCCCTAGTAGAATCGAGCTATATACGTACATACTTCTTCTTCTTCTTCGTGCACGAAGAAGAAGAAGAAGTAGTTCTTCAAACCTGGAGGAAACCATGGTTTCCTCCAGGTTTGAAGAACTGCGAAGTGTATCCTTCGCAGGTTGAGTAATAGATAATAGACAGAAGATCACAAGATGTGCAAATGACAGCTTATGCAGGGGCTGCTTTGTTCACAACAGAACGTTTCGAGTGCATTTGTAGGATATGAATGTTAATTAGGGATGCAGCATGGTAATCCAGGGCCTGGGCAGTTATGGGTGGGTCATCGTTGACTCCAAGGAGGATGAGATTTGTGGTGACATCGGCCACGAGATGAGGAGGAACTAATTGTAATTGGTGTTGAGTGAGAGTTGATAGGCTCATGATGAGGTTTTCCCTTTCATCATTATCCTATCAGATGGTTGACTGTTTCATCCGCTGTCAGGCAGGGACATGCTGGACTCTGTAAGCCATCTTGACAAGGTAGCCAATCGTTGGTTGGTTTGTTACATATACCGCAAAGTAATTGGCATTTGATTGGGATATCTTGTCTAAGGTGTGGAAACGGGGTTCTCCGTAGGTGTATGTGTGGCGTCTCTGAAGGGTGTAGGCTGGCCAGCTGAGCATGAGTAGAGTCGATTTGGTGGATGTAGCAGATGCTGTCTTTTCATGTCTATGCTCTGAGACGGTGGACTTGACTGTCTTCTTCCAGGAGAAATACGGGATCGGCGAGTTCAGAAGCTCCTGTATGGGTGGTAGCTGGTAATGCTCGAGGAGTTCGCTGAATGAAGCAATGTACCTGGTGCTTGGATGGTGGCAAAACATGTGGAAAAAGACCCTGGATCCGATTCTGCTGTGTGAGAGAAGCAGCAGCTGGCCGACTAGTCTCAGTCGCTGAGACCAATGCATAGACCAATATCATTGCACCATATACGCTGTCCTGAGGGAAAGCAGGTCAACACATCGAGGTTTTTTTTTACAGCCAAACCATCGTTTTTTTTTTAGCACGAAACTAAAATCTTTATAAAATTTAAACAAATTCTGGACAAATATGTGCTTGAGCTTTCACTGTCATGTTTATATGGTCAAAAAATACGATTTTAGGGCTTTATTTTGCGACAGTTTCAACGACGAGTACAAATGCTTAGAAACAATTTTTTTTTTTTTAAACGACCGCCCTCCTCGGGGGTAAATGTAACAACGTAATAACTAGTATAATTTTCCCCACGTAAGTGGACAAATATAATGTAAATGATTCAAACATTTGTCATAGCGTTTATTAAAATTATTTTATTGGGGTACTGTAAAATGCAGTTTGTCCAGCGCCGTCACCTTTAATAATAATAATAATAACATTAACAAAAATCTTTCTGAGGGATATGATTTGTTGGTACAAATGCATGTGGTTACAAATGTCCCATGGGTGTATTATAATTGCCCCGTGTTAAGGGGCAATGTAACAGTTGACTTCCGGTTTTGAAATGATAATGGTTTAAAAATAACTTGTTACACTTAACCCAAACCTAGTCATATTTCAAGCCAAGATATGAATCTTTCATTTCATATACCTTTAAGTAAGAATTTAACAATAATAAAGTTGATATGTCAGACTTGGACAAAAGTGTTACAAATGTCCCCGGTCTCCTCTTCTATGTCCAATTTGAGAGCCAGCATCAAATTCTGTGGACTTTGCAGGAATTATGGATATATGATTCATTTCTTATATGTGGAATTTAAACGTTAACAGTGTCCTGATATTAAAATTATGCAAGGTAACCCGTTTATTTTCTAGACCTCACTGTCATACACTATTGAGTGACTGATTGACTTTTTTCTTTGGTAATAACATACATAAAAAGAGCTGTAAAGGGTACATGAGCATTTATTTGTGTACATGGCCAAAATTAAACTGATTGAATCCTTGCGCAGCACAAAACGTACGACCATTCGGTAGGCCTACAAGGGTCTAAAAGTTATAATAGAATATTACTAAATGGAGTACAATCACTAAAGTCGTTTCGACAACAATTAATGCTCGTTATTTTCTCAATAACAGAGTTTTTCAAGCCCTTTAGTTTTAAGGGAAGTTCTACATTTGTATTATCTTTCCAATGTCGTTGGAATTGAACATTTTCATGTTTTTGGCCTGTTTAATCTTTACTTCTTTATGCCTTAGTTCATTCTCTTCCAGTCCAATATTTGTATTGAATGATGCCATGAGTGCATGATCCGGTTCAAAGTTCTAGGATTTGTATCTCCCCTCTTTTTATAAATGTTAAATCTTGTCAACGTACAGAAGAAATAACAGACGCTTGATCATGAAGTCAAATGAAACGCGCCTTTCTTGACAAAGAGATAAAAGCTGCAACTAGAATGGAGGCCCGTCCTATGACTGTCTGGCATATTCATGAGAATGACGTAACAGGGATTTTTCTTTAAAAAGAAGCCGTTGCTGACGAGACAAAATACACGATGAAAGTGGATATAACTTTCAATCTCTCGCTCTACCTACAAATACAGATAACCCAAGTGAATATATTCATGTAATAGTACAGCGCTTAAGGACATCTATATTATTATGTTCTAGAATTATTAGTATTACCGTAGTATCATTTTTATTATTATAATTACTATCATTATCATTATCATTGTCATTATTATTTTCATGATAATTATTAATATTATTATTACTTTCATTTATTAAGATGAATGTTGATCATGTTGAGTGATCAATTTTTGTCGTATCAAGAAAATTATGGTTACAAGGTGTTCCTCATAACGACAATTAAAAAGAAAACCGATAAGAAAGAATTTACAAAGGCTCAGCTGTATATTTCGCACAGTTTCGTAATCAATCTTGTTTTTTCATACCACCTCATGTACAGTTAGAATAAATAGAAATATATTTCTTCGGCTATGACTTTATTGCACGTCATATTTCTTTTTAAATCGCTTACAAGTAGACAATATGTACAAAAATAAACATTACCCAAAAAGATAAAATCAAAAGAGAAGGAGAAAGGGGAAGAAGAAGAAAAAGAAGAAGAATAACAACAGAGAGTAGAACAAGTAGAACAGAAAGAAGAATAAAAAATAAATAATGAGAAGAACTGAAGTTACATGCAAAGAAATGGTTATTAGGAAAAAGGAGGTACTTGAAAATACTACATGCCTTAGCTGGAGAGATTGAATAATGACTTGCACATACAATTTTCAACCTTTGATCAGAAATAAAATCCGGGAACAGTAATTATACTTTGAGCGGTGTACTTTCAGCGGTTGAAGGACTCATTAAGTGTATTTGAATACCTTCAACAGGCCTGAAAAGAGCTATAACCATGACAATGGCCAAACATTCTTGATAATCATGATAATATAGTCAATGGCCTCGTTAAACTTTGGTTATTTTTAAGGTCAGAATAATATGTTTTATTTGAATATGTCATTTCCTTCAGTTTATGCAATGTAATCGAGTCTAGTTTCCTCCATGAACAATCGTTTTTTTTTTACGGCATTGCCTCTTCCTAGAATCAGGGGCGCGCTATATCCGGGTGAGTCCTCCATTCAATTATTCGGAAACCCGAATCTAGATGTATCAGCTGGTATAAACAAGGCATAAAGGTATAGGCCCGAATTCACAAAGCAAGCAAGCAAGCTCCTTTTGTTCCGCCAAACCTCCTTTTGTTCTTTACAAACTAGGTTTGTAAAAAACGCGTAAAACGCGTCATAATTATGACATACGAAAACCAAGGTTTGTCGACAAGCCTCCTTTGTGAATTCGGGCCATCATGTTTTCGTTTATATCGTATAGACAGAGAACGGAATTGTAAGGAATCGTGCATAACGAAGTGAAAGACACATCTTTTTGTATACCCTTTCCTCTTACCTGCCAAAAAAGCACCCTAAATATCTGTTACTTTATCCTCAAATGTATATCTTATTAATATTACCAAGGTAACGGCTAAAACGACAATTCCACCGTGTGTATACATTAACGTTAACAATTTTCAGTTCTATTTTGTCTTTTATATACAATCTTGTTACATTGTCATAATTTAATTTAAATGTACTTTGTACATGTTTAAATATGTTTATATTGAAAGGGGGAAACAAATTCAAACAATAAATCAAATCAATCAAATCAAATCAGATTTGAACGTTGTAGAGATTGATCTCCTTACACAAAAAAAGACAACGTCGATTCGCCGCTGTTTTCAGAAATATTATAACGGGTCAAGCTCGCTACCTTATCTTTTTTTCTACTTCTTATTTTCATGTTTAAGCTACTCTTTCCTCTGATATTTTTGTACATCAAGGTTCATTGCTTGTACCCAGTATGCAACTAGCGTACAATGCCTGCAGTCAATGTGTACATTTCACTGCACCTGTTCACAAACTCTTTTGCAGACTGTAAACTCTGAGTTAACAAATGCGACTTTGTGGATTCATGCAAACAAGTTGTCTTTAAATCTTAAAAAAACTAATTATATGCTCTTTAGTAATTCCCTGAGTATATTGCCTGGAAATGTAATGTTCAATGGTGTTGAGATTGAAAGAGTATCTACATTTAAATTTCTTGGCCTGCATATTGATGAACATTTAAATTGGAAGTACCATATTAGTAAACTTTGTAAATTATTGTCAAGAAATACTGGTGTAATTTATAAATTGAAATCTGTGTTCCCACTGAATATTTTACGTATGTTGTACGGAACTTTAATTTTGCCATATTTGCACTATGGTGTGCTAGCTTGGGGCAACTCGTTCAAATCTCAAATGGATAAATTACTACTGGTACAGAAAAGAGTAATACGAATTGTTTGTAATACTCACTATCTTGCGCATACAGATGTTCTTTTTTATAATAGCAGTGTTTTGAAAGTTAAAGATATTTATCATTTACAACTAGGAGCTCTAATGTATGAATTGAATGCAGATCTACTGCCAGTAGCCTTGGCTAGAATATTTAAGAAAAATAACCAAGTTCATAGTTATTCCACACGTCAGGCACAAGCATATCACTTGCCTCTTGTTAGAACGCAATTTGCCCTTACTACTGTGGGGTCCACTGGACCTAGGTTTTGGAATTCCCTTGAACCAAGAATAACGCAATCAGTCAGTATTTATGTATTTAAGCGCAAACTGAAGTTACTCTATTTGAGTCGATATCGTCTAGATTTGTAGTTGTGATCAATATTTAAGAAAATTAATTACTATATAGGTCAGCATAATTCTACTCCCATCTCTCACATCTATTCATCTCTCTGTCTTTTTTTGTTTTTGTCTGTGTTTCAGTCCTGTTGCTCGTTGTATTTTCCTGTTTCTCTTGTTTATAGTCATTATTTAGTAGTCAGTAGATTTTGTTATACTTATTTATGTTTATATTTTATCAGTTTAGTTATTTTAGTTTTGTCAGCACTTAAATGTATGTTTTATTCTTATCTTACGAGTTTTGTTCTTTTAGGACGTATTCATAAGCCACTCATGAGGGACCTTAAATCCACAAGCCTTGCTTTCAACCAAGGTCACCTCATCTTTCTTTTGTAACGCCATATTCTGTAAACTTGTTATATTCATGTCATATTTGTAAAGTGTGTTATGAAAGAAAGATAAATAAAACTTGAAACTTGAAACTTGAAACTTCGCTGAAATATGTGTTTTGTTATGTACTTTTTATCTTTGACCGTGGATGTGTGTTTCCCCACACACTGTAACTTACTCTCAATTTGCATATTCCAGGGATATGAGTACAATTCATTCCTCCCGATCCATTCTATGTTGGCTCGATGTTGAGCACATTTTTTTTTTTTGGTCCTCGAAAATTTTTTCAATTTGCACCCCCCCCCCCCCAACCCCCCCAAAAGGTAAAAATCACGTGATTTTACATGATTTTTTTTCTCAATAATAGATCTAGATAATAGTATACATTCTCTGATTTAATTGAATGATAATTTGACAATGTGTGTTTTGCGTGACTGCTAAAGCATGTGTATGCTACTATGCTTATCAACTAGGGGACCTGCGCCCTTAAGTCATAAATTACAGTAATGAGGATTAATGCCCCACAAAAGGGCACTAATATAGCACATCGACACGGTTTTGATCCTGGGGCCTCACAGTTACGAGGCCATTGCTTTGTCACTGAACCATGACTGTACGCAGCGGGGGCTAGGGTAAGGGGCAGTTTATATATATATATATATATATATATATATATATATATATACATATATATATATATATAGAAACTTCCTCTGTGAAATGCATACAAAGTTCTTTTCGAGGGTTGGCAATGAAAATAGATAAACAGTAGAAACAGACCATGAATAAAGAAATAAACAGCTTGTTCGATTTGTTTTGAGGCATTATCTTCAAAAACCCGGACAGCTTAAACTGCATTATCCTTAAAAATAACGTCTATAAACCCTCTCAGATGGAATAAAATACCAATACTAATTGCATTATGCAACGTCTAGACATAAAGGTCGAATCTCAACTTTATTTTCTTTTTCTTCTTTTACATTTCGAAGCGTTGTATGGGATCTTAATCCTGTTTTTTCTACATACATCAATGCCCCCATTTAAGCATACTTTGAATCTGGTCACGCTTCAAAAATTTCGTGGCCTAGCATTTTGCTTCTGTTATGATCAAATAAAGAAAGCATCCTTAATAGATCAGGGAGAGTGTGAAAAAAAGCACACAGTAGGAGCAGTGCAATTTAAATATTAAGTGATGGATTTAGAGTTTATTTCTAAAATGAAATGAAAGGGCTATTTTATGTTCAAGAGTCCTTTCATTTCATTTAAGAAATAACCTCTCTTTATATGTTAGAGACACTTTTCTTGAATGTCAAAAAAACTCGAGAGCATCCCTTGGTTCCGCCCCGGAACCCCCGGCAGGGGCTCTGCCAGGCCCTTAAAGCTGTGCTATATTGTACGGATCTATTGGAAAGCAAAATAAGCCCAATAAATAATTCGTATATATATGTATATATATATGGGTATATATATATATATATAACGTTCTCCTATGCAAACTTTCCTCTGTGAAATGCATAATAAATGCGTTCTGGAGGGTTGGCAAGGAAAATAGATAATCAGTAGAAACAGACCATGAATAATTAAAAGAAATAAACAGCTTGGTCGATTTGTTTTGAAGCATTATTCTCAAAAACCCAGACAGCTTAAACTGTATTATCCTTAAAAACAATCTCTCTTACATTGTTATGTAACTAGTCAAGTTTGGTCCCATTTAAAACTCAATGATCTATTACATTAAATTAATCATTGAGAATCAATAAAAATAATCATTGAATAACAAAGAAATATTTTGATATTTGCGCTAACCTAGACAACTTTTATTGAATTTTGAAACGTTGAAACGCTACTATTACGACTACTCATATTATGCCGATAATGCCGATAATACTTTACCAATTAGAGGCGGCCCTCCCGGGGGGCAGGGGGGCACAGTGCCCCCCCCAACTTTTTCAGATACCCCAAAAGTGCCCCCTTTTTACATAGGAAAAGTGCCCCTTTTATTTTGTAAGAAGTGCCCCTTTTACATAGGAAAGGTGCCTCTTTTACTTTGACAAGTGGCCCTATTACTTAGTAAAAGTGCCCCTTCCCCCTTTTCACCACTGACGAGTGCCCTTTTTATTTTTGACACGTGCCCCTTTTCCTTCGACATGTTCACATTTTCCTTTGCAATGAGTGTCCATTTTCTATTCTCATAAATCTTGAAATTATCTTGAATAAGTGCCCTTTTTAATCTCTAGTAAGTGCCTCTTTTCAGGTACGAGAAGTGCCCCTTTTCACTTTTAATAAGTGCCACCTTCACCTCTGATGATTGCCCTATTCAAAACTGAGAGGTGCTCCTTTTACTTTGACAAATTCCCCTTTTTTCCTTTGTAAGAAGTGCCCCTTCTCCTTTTAATAACTACCCCTTTTTTAAACTTGGATGAGCACACCTTTCATTTTAACATGTGCCCCTCTTATTTTCTAATAAGTGCCCCTTTTCCTTATGACAAGTGCCCCCATTAAAAAGAAAGAGCTCCTTCCCCTTCTCATAACTGCCCCTTTTACAAATCTGAATGGTGCCCCCTTTTCATTCAACAAATGCACATTTTCCTTTATTATAAGTGCCCCTTTTACATTTTCATAAGTGCCCCTTTTTAACTCTGATAATTCCCCTTTTAATTATAATACGTGCTCCTTTTTCTTTCTAATAAGGGACCTATCCCCTTTTCACCTCTTATAAATCTGATGGGTGCCCCTTTTCCGTCAACAAATGCCTATTTCCTATTTTCGTAAACGCCTCTTTTTCATCACTGGTGAGTGCCTCTCTTCAGGTGAAAAAATGCCTCACTTTCACCTCTTATAATTATCCTTTGTACTTTGACACGTGCTCCTTTTCTTATCCCTTTCGATAATTGTCCCCTTATCCTTTCGATAATTGTCCCCTTTTAATTGTCCCCTTTCAAACATGCCCCTTATTTAAAAAGCGACTAAGAGCAATTTCCCCAAAAGTTCGCTCGCTGCGCTCGCTCGCATTTAAAGATGATATAATTATGTTACTTATCAAAGGTCTTTTCAGTCTTCCGTTATGAGAATGTGCTTATAACCCCATCACGATTGGCTTTTTTCCTCTTTATAAGATGTAATTTTTCGCACTGCGACCTCACAGATCTTTAAAATTTGTCTCGCTCGCTTCGCTCGTTCGTAAATGCATATTCAGACATCGCACCCAACTGTAAAGTATGATGCTTAAGCAATATCTTGTATGATGTATGAAGAGAAACAAATATTGAAATCATCCCTGATAATGTAATCACAATGTAGGGGTATATAATATAGCAATGTCTAAAGAATTGTATATTTTCGCTTTGATTTCCCACTGTAGTGCCCTTTTTTGTTGGTGCCCCCCCCACTTTAAAAGTCGCTCGGCCGCCCCTGTTACCAATGACCAGATTCCAAGTAAAGTTTACTATAAAGAACCAATTTCGACATTCAAAAAACGATTTTCGGTGACTGATGTGTCAGATGTGATCATTCACAAAGGAAAGGCCAGCACACAAACAAATTACAGTTCCTCTCTCAGCTCTCTTTATGGTCATGTGACCTTTGGAAAAGTTCGTTCCCGATTTTGGCGCATGTGCAGTGTGCAATTACGAACTCGCTTATTGATAAAAAAAAACATCATAATCGGATTATCCGACCCCGGAAACCCCATGAATTCATCAACTTTTATCATACTGGTTCTTTTCCTTTTGAAACTACGCTTGACCTTTTAAACTCGGATGGCGGCCATTTTTTATTTTGCCAATATGACCAGCATGACAGCACCAAAGAGACCTGTAATTGATACAAGCACATCATAATCAGATTCTCTGACCCCGAAAACCTCCTTAATATGTAAACTTTTATCATACTAGCCCTTTTCCTTTCGGAACTACACTTGACCTTTTACTCAGAGGTGGCAACCATTTTGGATTTGACCAATATGACCAGCACGACAGCCCCAAGTAGACCTCAAATTGATAAAAGAACATGATAATCAGATTTTCTGATTCGAAAACCCCATAAATATATAACCTGTTATCATTCTAGCCATTTCCTTTCGAAACTACACATGACCTGTATAACTATCAGATGGCGGCCATTTTGGATTTGACCAATATGACCAGTATGGCAGCCCCAAGGAGACCGCAAATCGAGGAAAGAACATCATAATCAGTTTCTCTGACCCGAAAACCCCCTTAAATATATAAACTTGTATCATACTAGCCCATTTCCTTTCGAAACTACACATGACCTGGAACTATCAGATGGCGGCCATTTTGTATTTGACCAATATGACCAGTATGGCAGCCCAAGGAGACCTCAAATCGATGAAAGAACATCATAATCAGATTCTCTGACCCCCAAAACCGTATAAATATATAAACTATTATCATACAAGCGCTTTTCCTTCTGAAACTACGCTTGACCTTTAACTCAGATGGCGGCCATTTTGGATTTGACCAATTTGACCAGTATGGCAGCCCCAAGGAGACCTCAAATCAATGAAAGAACATTATAATCAGATTCTCTGACCCCCAAAACCCTATTAATATATAAACTATTATCATGCAAGCGCTTTTCCTTTTGGTGTTGGGTCCAAGGGACGGAGCCCTCAGAAGCTCAGGGGTTTTATACATTAATGATCGTCAGATGAGCATAATTTTGTTACCTTATATGTGACACTGGCAGGTCACAAATTGGCGTTGGGTCCAGGGGGCGGAGCCCCCAGAAGCTCAGGGGTTTGGGGCAATAAATTACGGCCAGATGAGCATATTTTTAAACCTTATTTGCGACACTAGCAGGTCACGAATTCGCGTGGGGGCGAGGGGGCGGAGTCCCCGGAAGCTCAGGGGTTTTGGGAAATAAATTACGGTCAGATGAACATATTTGATACCTTATTTGTGACACTGGCAGGACACAAAATTGGTGTTGGGTCCAAGAGACGGAGCCCTCAGAAGCTCAGGGGTTTTATACATCAAATGATCGTCAGATGAGCATATTTTGATACCATATTTGTGACACTGGCAGGACACAATTGGTGTTGGGTCCAGGGGGCGGAGCCCTCAGAAGCTCAGGGGTTTTATACATCAAATTATCGTCAGATTAGCATAATTTTATACCTTATTTGTGACACTGGAAGGTCACGAATTGGTGTAGGGTCCAGGAGGCGGGGGCTCAGGGGTGTTAGGCAGTAGATTATGGTCAGATGAGCATCCAGGGGCCCGCCTTAGGGCCATTCGTTGGGTTCGGGGGGCAGAGCCCCGGAAGCTCATAATTATACCTTATTTGTGACACTGGCAGGTCACTTTTTGGCGTGGGGTCGAGGAGGTGAAGCCCCGGAAACTAAGGGCTTTTAGGCATTTAATTACGGTCAGATTAACATATTTTCATACTTTATTTGTGACACTGGCAGGACACTAACTGGCGTGAAGTCCAGGGAGCCGAGACCCCAGAAGCTCAGGGTTTTTAAGCATTAAATTACCGTCATATTAGCATCCAGTCTCCCGCCTTAGGGCCCTAGGTGGGGTCCAGGCAGGGGCGTCGCCATAGGGGGGGGGGGGTGTGGGGGGGGGGTGTGTGGGGGGGGGGGGGGTGCGACACCCCCTCCCCACCTGTCAGGATATTGTCGGTAAAATTGCGCTGCCGTCGGGAAAAAGAGAAAAAGGGGAGGGAAAAAAAGAGAGGGAAAAAAAGAGAGGGAAAGGGAAAGAAAAGAAAAAAAGAGAAGGAAAGGAAAAGAAAAGAAAGAAAGGAAAAGAAAGGAAAGAAAGGAAAAGAAAGGAAAGAAAAGAGAAGAAAGAAAGAGAAAAAAGAAAAAGAGGGAGGAGAGGAAAGAAAGGAAAAGAAAAAAAAGAAAGAAAAGGAAAAAAGAAGGAAAAGAGTGAAAGGGAAACAAAAGAAACGGGGGATGACAGAGAGGGGAGGTAAGAGTCTGAGAGAGGAGGAGTGGGAGTAAAAGAGAGAAGGGGTTGTTGGGTGGAGTCGTCTCGTCGAGGGACCAAGAGAGACACGGGTAAATATGTTGCTGTGTCGGGTCAGCTGTGTCGTTATTCTTGCTCGATCCTCGTGTACTATATAAATGGAGAAGTTTAAAGTCGGTGAGATGTATATTGTCGGTCGGCCGACAAGCTTTTTTCCCTACGAACTGTGACTTCTTATCCGCTGTGACGACTTCGAGAGTGACTACAACTACAATACTTGTAATTTCTCGAAGTTTCACTTTCCTATAACATCAGCTAAAAAAAATCAGAGGTTTAAAATTTTCGGGGATACTAATTCAAACAAGGTTTAAGAGTCAAGGACGAATCGACTTCCTTTCTTTATATTGTGATGAAACGCCAAAAATTCCGCGCTTCGCGCAGAACAGGAAACTTCATTTAGAGGAATCGAGAACGGTACAACGAATCGTCTTCTTTCTCTAATAATTTAAAGAAACGTCTAAGCCTCCGCGCTTCGCGCGAGAGTGGGAAACTGAATCTAGAAAAATAGGGCTTGTTAAAAGTCGAAAACGGTACAACGAATCGTCTTCTTTCACTAATAATTTGAGGAAACGTCAAAGCTTTCGCGCTTCGCGCGAGAGGGGGGGGGGGGAAAACTGAATTCAGATGAATAGGGTTTAATAAGATTCGAAAACGGTACGAGGAATCGTCTTCCTTTCTCTATATTGTGATGAAACGCCCAAAATTCCGCGCTTTGCGCGGAAGGGAAAAACTTCATTTAGACGAGTCGAGAACGGTACGACGAATCGTCTTCTTTCTCTAATAATTTAAGGTAAACGTCAAAGCTTCCGCGCTTCGCGCAAGAGGGGGGAAAACTGAATTCAGACAAAATTAATAGGGCTTATTTAAAGTCGAACACGGTACAACGAATCGTGTTCTTTCTCTAATAATTTAAGGTAACGTCAAAGCTTCCGCGCTTGGCCCGAGAGGGGAAACTGAATTCAGACAAAATTAATAGGGCTTATTTAGTGTCGAAAACGGTACAACGAATCGTGTTCTTTCTCTATATTGTGATGAAACGCCAAAAAGGAAGGGGAAAACTTCATTTAGACGAGTCGAGAACGGTACAACGAATCGTCTTCTTTCTCTAAAAATTTAAGGAAACTTCTAAGCTTCCGCGCTTCGCACGAGAGTGGGAAACTGAATTAAGATGTATAGGGCTTAATAAGATTCGAAGACGGTACGAGGAATCGTCTTCCTTTCTCTATATTGTGATGAAACGCCAGGGGAAAACTTCATTTAGACGAGTCGAGAACGGTACGACGAATCGTCTCCTTTCTCTAAAAATTTAAGTAAACGTCAAAGCTTCCGCGCTTCGCGCGAGAGTGGGAAACTGAATTCAGACAAATAGGGCTTATTAAAAGTCGAAAACGGTACAACGAATCGTGTTCTTTCTCTAATAATTTGAGGAAACGTCAAAGCTTTCGCGCTTCGCGCGAGAGGGGGAAACTGAATTTAGATGTATAGGGCTTAATAAGATTCGAAGACGGTACGAGGAATCGTCTTCCTTTCTCTATATTGTGATGAAACGCCAGGGAAAAACTTCATTTAGACGAGTCGAGAACGGTACGACGAATCGTCTCCTTTCTCTAAAAATTTAAGTAAACGTCAAAGCTTCCGCGCTTCGCGCGAGAGTGGGAAACTGAATTCAGACAAATAGGGCTTATTAAAAGTCGAAAACGGTACAACGAATCGTGTTCTTTCTCTAATAATTTGAGGAAACGTCAAAGCTTTCGCGCTTCGCGCGAGAGGGGGAAACTGAATTTAGATGTATAGGGCTTAATAAGATTCGAAGACGGTACGAGGAATCGTCTTCCTTTCTCTATATTGTGATGAAACGCCAGGGAAAAACTTCATTTAGACGAGTCGAGAACGGTACGACGAATCGTCTCCTTTCTCTAAAAATTTAAGTAAACGTCAAAGCTTCCGCGCTTCGCGCGAGAGTGGGAAACTGAATTCAGACAAATAGGGCTTATTAAAAGTCGAAAACGGTACAACGAATCGTGTTCTTTCTCTAATAATTTGAGGAAACGTCAAAGCTTTCGCGCTTCGCGCGAGAGGGGGAAACTGAATTCAGATGTATAGGGCTTAATAAGATTCGAAGACGGTACGAGGAATCGTCTTCCTTTCTCTATATTGTGATGAAACGCCAGGGGAAAACTTCATTTAGATGAGTCGAGAACGATACGACGAATCTCTTCTTTCTCTAATAATTTAAGTAAACGTCAAAGCTTCCGCGCTTCGCGCGAGAGGGGGGAAACTGAATTCAGACAAAATTAATAGGGCTTATTAAAAGTTTAAAACGGTACAACGAATCGTGTTCTTTATCTAATAATTTGAGGAAATGTCAAAGCTTTCGCTTTGAAAAATTGAAAAGTATTAAGTTGTCAGGGGTTCATTCATTTTACTTGTTGTTGCGGGTATAAACTCATTCGCCGATTCGATCCGGCGCATCTCTACAACACATCCTTGGTCAGGCATCACGTAATGGCAAATCACCCCCCCCCCCCTAGAGCAAGATGTACTCTTCTGGTCTGCCTTCGATCGCAGCCAATCAAACTGCTACGAATCATCTACACCAACAAAGCGCAAAAAGTTGCTAACTTGAGAACCATTTATGTAAAAATGCAGCTGCCTGTCAAATATCTTCGTTTCATACGTGTTTCAAATACAGCGCGCTAGCTGAGATAAGGTGCACTGTGGCTGATAATGTACGAGGCTACAAAACCTAATTCAGAAGTCCAATTTAGAACGAGGAAAATGGGTCTGTCATAAAGATCAACTATCAAATGAAGAAATATTGTTAATTTATATTGGTAGCATGTTTCTTCGACTTTAATAATAACAATTTACGTTATTTTATTAGCAGAGACCCTGATTTCATTCGATTTGTTCCGGGGATCGAGTCAGCGCGCAGATTCGATCCCCCCGGAACTCGAATCGAATCTCCTGTGACATCGACAACACTATGGGTTGTAACATCACTTAATCTTGAGATTAAAATATTGATATTTCAAATTGACTGAATCAATAAACTGTAAGAACATCGGGATTAATATGTTATCGTTGAAGGCGTCCATGGTAAGGATAAATTTAAGCGAGGTTAGTGGTTGCACCACGTAGGATGGGTGGACTTTTTTAAGGGCCAACTAATCCTGTCAAAGGAACACGTGGGTTTAACCGCAAACCTCACTCAGATCAATGTATAGATTGTATAGATATTTAAATATTTATAATGAATATATCAAAGACATTGTGGTTTTTCTCTGGAATTCATTGTTTCATTTTGTAGTATATAGGTTGTAGTTGGTCTCAAATTATGCTGCATTTACGGTTATTATATTTGTAATTTGTAAGTCTCATTATAATTTATTAACACTTTATCCGATTATTTTTCTAGTTCTCCTTTACAGCCTATTCGTATGTCCTTCTCTTTATCTATCCCTATTTTTGTGCAGTCTCCTCTCCAGCTTCTCTTTCTCATTTCTCTACGATCTCTCTCTCTCTCCTTTTTTATTGTCTTACCAGTCCTTCTAATCTTCTATTACATTTGTCTAATTGCCTTCTGTTACTCGTTCTCCTTCAATTATCCTCTTGTCATCCGTGTCAATCTTTTCTCTTGTTTCTCTTTCTTTTCATTGATCATATCCTTGATTATTTATTGTAAATTGCCGTTTATATATGAAGAGCTTGATTCCAAAAGGAGCTAAATCCATATTTTATCAAAATTGAGTTATCTGTCTTAAAGCTTATCTGCCGTAGTTTACAGGAGGGATTAGACCGCTCTGCAGGGTCACTGGACAGGTGGTTATCTCATCAACTCAGCTCTCAGTTAACATAAGAAAACGAGGATCATGGGGGACCAATGGTCACCGATTTAGAGGGCGCAAGTAGCTACCAGTAGTGCAGTGGGCCTTTAAAATAATGATTTCCTATACATGGGGACAAAATGCACTATATCACATTCGAAAAATTTGTTAGAAAGTATGAAAAAATTTAGGTACAATATCATGTTTCATTCCAAAAGGAGCTAAATCCAATTCGGTTTCATTCCAAAAGGAGCTAAATCCACTTTGGGTACTTCTGAGTAAATCACCTTTCTTATTTCTCCAATTTCCTTTTAGCCATGTACCCTCATGTTGTTATATATGTTAAAGGTGTTGCCCTGGACCAATAATATATGATAAGAAGGAAAACAAATCAGTTATTTCTGATTTTTACAATTTTTTTAGATGTGGATTTAGCTCCTTTTGGAATGAAAGATGGATTTAGCTCCTTTTGGAATGAAACGGATTTAGCTCCTTTTGAAATGAAACTGTGATATGTTAATAACTTTCTTTTCAAAAGGTTTTTTTTTATTTGTGATTTTTCTTTCATTATGTGATGTTTCTTTCATTACGCAATGTTAAACCTAGGTTTAAATATGAGAGTTAGGCGAGATTTAGACTAGACTTAAACCTGACTTCAGAATACGGGCCATTGTCTTTTTTTTCATTGCGATATTATGCTAATAAGTTGAAAAGTCCTCATGAATATTCAAATTATTAAATTACATATTTTACGCGCTGCGGACAGGCCAAAATATCTATTTCGCTGTGCACTAAAAAGTTGTCGTCTACTGTAGACGACAACTTTTTAGTGCACCAGCGATATATTAGCCTATTAGGCTAATACATAAAAAGTGGGAGCAGTGTGTCCTTTTGACCCTCCGAAGTTTCCCCATGGCTGGCTGGACGCGTCTTGTTTTTTTTTCGAACCACAGCGAGCCCAGATTGATGGATGAACGGATGCAGAAGCGGAGTTGAGCTCCTTAAATATTCAATGTGAATGTCGCCATCTACTGGCAAGAAGAAAAATTCACGCTGTACATGCCATGCATGCACACAATTTGAACGGGAATGAAAGATGAACATAATCAGGTGGGCTGTATCTAATACAGACCACCTTATATTTTTGTTAAAATCGCCTTTATTTATCAGGTGGGCTGTATCTAATACAGACCACCTTATATTTTTGTTAAAATCGCCTTTATTATTTATTTATCAGGTGGGCTGTATCTAATACAGACCACCTTATAATTCTGTTAAAATTGCCTTTATTATTATTTATTTATTATCAGGTGGGCTGTATCTAATACAGACCACCTTATATTTTTTTGTTAAAATCGCCTTTATTATTTATCAGGTGGGCTGTATCTAATACAGACCACCTTATATTTTTGTTAAAATTGCCTTTATTTATTATTATCAGGTGGGCTGTATCTAATACAGACCACCTTATATTTTTGTTAAAATTGCCTTTATCAGGTGGGCTGTATCTAATACAGACCACCTTATATTTTTGTTAAAATTGCCTTTATTATTTATTATTATTTATTTATTTTTCTTATTTTGAACCACTTTTTTGTTAACAAGATAACTTTGAAATGGTTCAACCAAATATCTTAAAATTTGGCACACATATGTATAGGAATATGGACAAAACAAGGTAACGTTTTCAATCTTGACCTTGACTGATGACGTCATCTAGGCGCCATTTTGTGAATTTTTCTGAAAATCAACTCATGATCATATCTTCATAACCAAAAGGTATTTCTCATTCATATTTATCATGATCAAGGTCAATATCAGTCCAGTCAATTTCAGGTCAAAAAACGCGCGCGTGCGCGTACGTCCGCGCGTCAATGCGCGCAAAATTTTTAAATGCTTAAAATCGTCTCAAATTTATTTTGCATACGTTTCAGGTCATTTTAAGCATTTTATAAAAAATCGCGCGTACGAGCATGCGCGCGCGTTTTCGCGCGTAACACCATTACAAAACATAGAATCGCCATTTTTTTTTCTTTCATGATATTTCTCATATTTTTTCAAGGAATTTGATTCCATGTTTATCTCTTTATGACCATTATTAACAAGATGAGCGTGAATTCAAGATAAATGTCAGTGCGCGCGAGGTCTTTTAATACATAACATATATGGGTAAAAACATGCCTATACAAAATCCGTTATAGCTCTTTGGAATGCACCGGGATCCTCAATTTTTTTTTCATATTAAGATAGAGTATGAGTGGGAAATATGATTCCATGTCTCATTTGGCCATTAAGTGTATCGTGACATCATCACAATGGCCTTGGAACTCAAAATACGAATTTGCATATTATGACGTCAGCATATTTATGTATAATTGATTGTATTTCTGTAAATATTGATCAATTTTCTTCAAAATTTCGATATGTTGTAGCTAAGACAATTCTCTACAAGCGCAGCAATAACCATTTTTCATTTTGATGACGTCATCATAGTGAAAATTTTGATTAAAGGCCTCATGTCAAAAACTTCATAATTTGCGTGTTATGCCTATAGAAGGTGAATTTAGTTCACGTTATGAATCTACATGATATTGTCTTTTAAGAATTTGTAAGCAGTATGTTGCTTATTTTTGCTCTATTTTGTCTCAAATGTTAGTTGACCAGCCCACCTATACTTGTTCCAAACAAGTATTATATGTCTAGTTATTCTTTATTATCAGGTGGGCTGTATCTAATACAGACCACCTTATAATTTTGTTAAAATTGCCTTTATTATTTATTTATTATCAGGTGGGCTGTATCTAATACAGACCACCTTATATTTTTGTTAAAATTGCCTTTATTATTATTTATTTATTTATTTATTTATTTATTTATTTTTCTTATTTCGACCCACTTTTTTGTTAGCAAGATAAGTTGAAAATGGCTCAATCAAATGATTTGATATTTAGCACACATATGTATAGCCATATGGACAAAACAAAGTAAGGTTTTCAACCTTGACCTTGAATGATGACGTCATCTAGGCGCCATTTTGTGAAATTTTCTGAAAATTTACTTATGATCATAATTTCATAACGGTAAGTTATTTCTCATTCATATTTATCATGATCAAGGTCAATATCAGTCCGGTCAATTTCAGGTCAAAAAACGCGCACGTGTGCGTACGTCCGCGCGTCAATGCGCGCGCAAAATTTTTAAATGCTCAAAATCGTCTCAAATTTTTTTTGCATACGTTTCAGGTCATTCTAAGCATTTTATAAAAAAATCGCGCGTACGAGCATGCGCGCGCGTTTTCGCGCGTAACACCATTAAAAAACATAGAATCGCCATTTTTTTTTCTTTCATGATATTTCTCATATTTTTTCAAGGAATTTGATACCATGTTTATCTCTTTATGACCATTATGAACAAGATGAGCGTAAATTCAAGATAAATGTCAGTGCGCGCGAGCTCTTTTAATACATAGCATATATGGGCAAAAACATGCCTATACAAAATACGTTATAGCTCTTTGGAATGCACCTGGATCCTCAATTTTTTTTCATATTTAGATAGAGTATGAGTCGGAAATATGATTTCATGTCTCATTTGGCCATTAAGTGTATCGTGACATCATCACAATGGCCTTGGAACTCAAAATACGAATTTGCATATTATGACGTCAGCATATTTATGTAAAATTGATTGTATCTCTGTAAATATTGATCATTTTTCTTCAAAATTTCGATATGTTGTAGCTAAGACAATTCTCTACAAGCGCAGTAATAACCATTTTTCATTTTGATGACGTCATCATAGTGAAAATTTTGATTAAAGGCCTCATGTCAAAAACTTCATAATTTGCGTGTTATGCCTATAGAAGGTGAATTTAGTTCACGTTATGAATCTACATGATATTGTTTTTTAAGAATTTGTAAGCAGTATGTCGCTTATTTTTGCTCTATTTTGTCTCAAATTTTAGTTGACCAGCCCACCTATACTTGTTCCAAACAAGTATTATATGTCTAGTTTATTTTTCTTATTTTGACCCACTTTTTTGTTAACCAGATAACTTTGAAATGATTCAATCAAATACCTTGAAATTTGGCACACGTATGTATAGGCATATGGACAAATCACGGTAAGGTTTTCAACCTTGACCTTGACTGATGACGTCATCTAGGCGCCATTTTGTGAAATTTTCTGAAAATAAACTCATGATCATATCTTCCTAACCAAAAGGTATTTCTCATTCATATTTATTATGATCAAGGTCAATATCAGTCCAGTCAATTTCAGGTCAAAAAACGCGCGCGTGCTCGTACGTCCGCGCGTCAATGCGCGCGCAAAATTTTTAAATGCTCAAAATTGTCTTAAATTTATTTTGCATACGTTTCAGGTCATTTTAAGCATTTTATAAAAAATCGCGCGTAAGAGCATGCGCGCGCGTTTTCGCGCGTAACACCATTAAAAAACATAGAATCGCCATTTTTTTTTCTTTCATGATATTTTTCATATTTTTTCAAGGAATTTGATTCCATGTTTATCTCTTTATGACCATTATTAACAAGATGAGCATAAATTCAAGATAAATGTCAGTGTGCGCAAGGTCTTTTAATACATAGCATATATGCGCAAAAACATGCCTATACAAAATCCGTTATAGCTCTTTGGAATGCACCGGGATCCTCAATTTTTTTTTCATATTAAGATAGAGTATGAGTCGGAAATATGATTCCATGTCTCATTTGGCCATTAAGTGTATCGTGACATCATCACAATGGCCTTGGAACTCAAAATACGAATTTGCATATTATGACGTCAGAATATTTATGTAAAATTTATTGTATCTTTGTAAATATTGATCAATTTTCTTTAAAATTTCGATATGTTGTAGCTAAGACAATTCTCTACAAGCGCAGTAATAACCATTTTTCATTTTGATGACGTCATCATAGTGAAAATTTTGATTAAAGGCCTCATGTCAAAAACTTCATAATTTGCGTGTTATGCCTATAGAAGTTGAATTTAGTTCACGTTATGAATCTACATGATATTGTTTTTTAAGAATTTGTAAGCAGTATGTCGCTTATTTTTGCTCTATTTTGTCTCAAATTTTAGTTGACCAGCCCACCTATACTTGTTCCAAACAAGTATTATATGTCTAGTTATTTATTTATTTTTCTTATTTTGAACCACTTTTTTGTTAACAAGATAACTTTGAAATGGTTCAACCAAATATCTTAAAATTTGGCACACATATGTATAGGCATATGGAAAAAACAAGGTAACGTTTTTAACCTTGACCTTGACTGATGACGTCATCTAGGCGCCATTTTGTGAATTTTTCTGAAAATCAACTCATGATCATATCTTCATAACCAAAAGGTATTTCTCATTCATATTTATCATGATCAAGGTCAATATCAGTCCGGTCATTTTCATGTCAAAAAACGCGCGCGTGCGCGTACGTCCGCGCGTCAATGCGCGCGCAAAATTTTTAAATGCTCAAAATCGTCTCAAATTTATTTTGCATACGTTTTAGGTCATTTTAAGCATTTTATAAAAAATCGCGCGTACGAGCATGCGCGCGCGTTTTCGCGCGTAACACCATTAAAAAACATAGAATCGCCATTTTTTTTTCTTTCATGATATTTCTCATATTTTTCAAGGAATTTGATTCCATGTTTATCTCTTTATGACCATTAATTACAAGATGAGCGTCCATTCAAGATAATGGTCCGTGCGCGCGGGCTCTTTAAATACATAGCATATATGGGCAAAAACATGCCTATACAAAATCCGTTATAGCTCTTTGGAATGCACCGGGATCCTCAATTTTTTTTCATATTAAGATAGAGTATGAGTCGGAAATATGATTTAATGTCTCATTTGGCTATTAAAAATATTTTGACATCATCATAATGGCCTTCGAACTAAAAATAGGAATTTGCATATTATGACGTCAGCATATTTATGGACAATTGATTGTATCTCTGTATATATTGATCGATTTTCTTCAAAATTTCGATATGTTGTAGCTAAGATAATTCTCTACAAGTTTAATAGTAATCATTTTTCATTTTGATGACGGCATCATAGTGAAAATTTTGATTAAAGGCCTCATGTCAAAAACTTCATAATTTGCGTGTTATGCCTATAGAAGGTGAATTTAGTTCACGTTATGAATCTACATGATATTGTCTTTTAAGAATATGTAACCAGTATGTCGCTTATTTTTGCTCTATTTTGTCTCAAATGTTAGTTGACCAGCCCACCTATACTTGTTCCAAACAAGTATTATATGTCTAGTTTATTTTTCTTATTTTGAACCACTTTTTTGTTAACAATATAACTTTGAAATAGTTAAACCAAATATCTTGAAATTTGGCACACATATGTATAGGCATATGGACAAAACACGGTAAGGTTTTCAACCTTGACCTTGACTGATGACGTCATCTAGGCGCCATTTTGTGAAATTTTCTGAAAATAAACTCATGATCATATCTTCATAACCAAAAGGTATTTCTCATTTATATTTATTATGATCAAGGTCAATATCAGTCCAGTCAATTTCAGGTCAAAAAACGCGCGCGTGCGCGTACTTCCGCGCGTCAATGCGCGCGCAAAATTTTTAAATGCTCAAAATCGTCTCAAATTTATTTTGCATACGTTTCAGGTCATTTTAAGCATTTTATAAAAAATCGCGCGTACGAGCATGCGCGCGCGTTTTCGCGCGTAACACCATTAAAAAACATAGAATCGCCATTTTTTTTTCTTTCATGATATTTCTCATATTTTTTCAAGGAATTGGATTCCATGTTTATCTCTTTATGACCATTATTAACAAGATGAGCGTAAATTCAAGATAAATGTCAGTGCGCGCGAGGTCTTTTAATACATAGCATATATGGGCAAAAACATGCCTATACAAAATCCGTTATAGCTCTTTGGAATGCACCGGGATCCTCAATTTTTTTTCATATTAAGATAGAGTATGAGTCGGAAATATGATTCCATGTCTCATTTGGCCATTAAGTGTATCGTGACATCATCACAATGGCCTTGGAACTCAAAATACGAATTTGCATATTATGACGTCAGCATATTTATGTAAAATTGATTGTATCTCTGTAAATATTGATCAATTTTCTTCAAAATTTCGATATGTTGTAGCTACGACAATTCTCTACAAGCGCAGTAATAACCATTTTTTATTTTAATGACGTCATCATAGTGAAAATTTTGATTAAAGGCCTCATGTCAAAAACTTCATAATTTGCGTGTTATGCCTATAGAAGGTGAATTTAGTTCACGTTATGAATCTACATGATATTGTCTTTTAAGAATTTGTAAGCAGTATGTCGCTTATTTTTGCTCTATTTTGTCTCAAATGTTAGTTGACCAGCCCACCTATACTTGTTCCAAACAAGTATTATATGTCTAGTTCTTTATCAGGTGGGCTGTATCTAATACAGACCACCTTATAATTTTGTTAAAATTGCCTTTATTATTATTTATTTATTTATTTATTTATTTATCAGGTGGGCTGTATCTAATACAGACCACCTTATATTTTTGTTAAAATTGCCTTTATTATTATCAGGTGGGCTGTATCTAATACAGACCACCTTATATTTTTGTTAAAATCGCCTTTATTATTTATTATTTATTTATTTATTTTTCTTATTTTGAACCACTTTTTTGTTAACAAGGTAACTTTAAAATGGTTAAACCAAATATCTTGAAATTTGGCACAAATATGTATAGGCATATGGACAAAAGAAGGTAAGGTTTTCAACCTTGACCTTGACTGATGACGTCATCTAGGCGCCATTTTGTGAATTTTTCTGAAAATCAACTCATGATCATATCTTCATAACCAAAAGGTATTTCTCATTCATATTTATCATGATCAAGGTCAATATCAGTCCGGTCAATTTCATGTCCAAAAACACGCGCGTGCGCGTACGTCCGCGCGTCAGTGCGCGCGCAAAATTTTTAAATGCTCTAAATCGTCTCAAATTTATTTTGCATACGTTTCAGGTAATTTTAAGCATTTTATAAAAAATCGCGCACACGCACATGCGCGCGCGTTTTCGCGCGTAACACCATTACAAAACATAGAATCGCCATTTTTTTTTCTTTTATCATATTTCTCATATTTTTTCGAGGAATTTCATACCATGTTTATCTCTTTATGACCATTAATAACAAGATGAGCGTAATTCAAGATAAATGACCGTGCGCGCGAGCTCTTTTAATACATAGCATATTTGGGCAAGAACATGCCTATACAAAACCCATTATAGCTCTTTGGAATGAACCGTGACCTTCAATTTTGTATTCATATTTAGATAAAGTATGAGTCGGAGATATGATTCCATGTCTCATTTGGCCATTAAGTGTATCGTGACATCATGATAATGGCCTTGGAACTCAAACTACGAATTTGCATATTATGAAGTCATCATATTTAAGTAAAATTGATTGTATCTCTGTAAATATTGATTGATTTTCTTCCAAATTTCGATATGATGTAGTTAAGACAATTCTCTACAAGTTTAGTTTTCACCATTTTTCATTTTGATCACGTCATCATAGTGAAAATTAAGATTAAAGGGCACATATCAGAAATTACTTAAGTTGCGTGTTATGCCTAAGGAAGGTGAATTTCTTTCACATCATTAATCTATATGACATTGTTTTTTAGCAGTATCTCGCTTATTTTTGCTCCATTTTGTGTCAAATTTTAGTTGACCAGCCCACCTATACTTGTTCCAAACAAGTATTATATGTCTAGTCAGGTGGGCTGTATATAATACAGAACACCTTATGTTTTCGTTAGAAAAATTTTCTTAATTCTCGCCACTTTTTTGTTAGCAGGATAACTTGAAAATGGCTCAATCAATTGCCTTGAAATTTGGCACACATATTTATTGGCATGAGGAAAGAGCACAGTAAGGTTTTCAACCTTGACCTTGACTGATAACGCTATCTAGGCGCCATTTTGTGAAAATCAACATATGATCATATCTTCATAACGGAAAGTTTTTTCTCATTCATATTTATCATGATCAAGGTCAATATCAGTCCGGTCAATTTCAGGTCCAAAAACGCGCGCGTACGCCATTATTAGCAATGGCATTTTATAAAGAGTCGCGCGCACGCGCATGCGCGCGCGTTTTCGTTTGTCACGGCCGAACGCAAAATAATTCCTCCTGGGTATTTTTTGACACAGTATTCCTCATAGTTTTCCGAACAATTTGATACCATGTTTATCTCCTTACGACCATTATTAAGGGAATGAGCGTCCGTTCAAGATAAATGTCCGTGTGCGCGAACTCTTGTAATACATAGCATATATGGGCAACAACATGCCTATATAAAACCCTTATGGCTCTTTGGAATGCACGGGAACCCTCAATGTTTGTTCATATTCGGATAGAGTATGAGTGGGAGATGTGATTTCATGTCTCATTTGGCCATTAAATATATCGTGTCACCATCATATTGACCTTGGAACTCAAAATACGAATTTGCATATTATGACGTCAGCATATTTATGGAAAAATTGATTGTATCTCTGTAAATATTAATTGAATCTCTTCCTAATGTTGATATCTTGTAGTTGAGGCGATTGTCTACATGATCACTGCACATTAGTTTTCATTTTGATGACGTCATCATAGTGAAAATTGCGATTAAAGCTAACTGGACAGATTTTCTTAATTTGCGTGTTAAGCCTATGGGAGGTGCCAATTTCGTTCAAATCATGGATCTACATGACATCAATCTTTGAGCCCTATCTAGCTCATTTGTGCTCTATGTTCTCCCAAATTTTGGTATGTTATAGCTGAGACTACGGGCTATAAAAGTTGTGCCTTTTGTTTTTTAATCAGATGGTGGGATCATGTCAAAATTTTCAATTGAAAGTTGAAATTGCAAATTTCTGTAGAACTTTGCGTAGTTAGTAATACGTGGATGACGTCACGGTTTCTCTTTATCAGGTGGGCTGTATATAATACAGAACACCTTATGTTTTCGTTAGAAAAATTTTCTTAATTCTCGCCACTTTTTTGTTAGCAGGATAACTTGAAAATGGCTCAATCAATTGCCTTGAAATTTGGCACACATATTTATTGGCATGAGGAAAGAGCACAGTAAGGTTTTCAACCTTGACCTTGACTGATAACGCTATCTAGGCGCCATTTTGTGAAAATCAACATATGATCATATCTTCATAACGGAAAGTTTTTTCTCATTCATATTTATCATGATCAAGGTCAATATCAGTCCGGTCAATTTCAGGTCCAAAAACGCGCGCGTACGCCATTATTAGCAATGGCATTTTATAAAGAGTCGCGCGCACGCGCATGCGCGCGCGTTTTCGTTTGTCACGGCCGAACGCAAAATAATTCCTCCTGGGTATTTTTTGACACAGTATTCCTCATAGTTTTCCGAACAATTTGATACCATGTTTATCTCCTTACGACCATTATTAAGGGAATGAGCGTCCGTTCAAGATAAATGTCCGTGTGCGCGAACTCTTGTAATACATAGCATATATGGGCAACAACATGCCTATATAAAACCCTTATGGCTCTTTGGAATGCACGGGAACCCTCAATGTTTGTTCATATTCGGATAGAGTATGAGTGGGAGATGTGATTTCATGTCTCATTTGGCCATTAAATATATCGTGTCACCATCATATTGACCTTGGAACTCAAAATACGAATTTGCATATTATGACGTCAGCATATTTATGGAAAAATTGATTGTATCTCTGTAAATATTAATTGAATCTCTTCCTAATGTTGATATCTTGTAGTTGAGGCGATTGTCTACATGATCACTGCACATTAGTTTTCATTTTGATGACGTCATCATAGTGAAAATTGCGATTAAAGCTAACTGGACAGATTTTCTTAATTTGCGTGTTAAGCCTATGGGAGGTGCCAATTTCGTTCAAATCATGGATCTACATGACATCAATCTTTGAGCCCTATCTAGCTCATTTGTGCTCTATGTTCTCCCAAATTTTGGTATGTTATAGCTGAGACTACGGGCTATAAAAGTTGTGCCTTTTGTTTTTTAATCAGATGGTGGGATCATGTCAAAATTTTCAATTGAAAGTTGAAATTGCAAATTTCTGTAGAACTTTGCGTAGTTAGTAATACGTGGATGACGTCACGGTTTCTCTTTATCAGGTGGGCTGTATATAATACAGAACACCTTATGTTTTCGTTAGAAAAATTTTCTTAATTCTCGCCACTTTTTTGTTAGCAGGATAACTTGAAAATGGCTCAATCAATTGCCTTGAAATTTGGCACACATATTTATTGGCATGAGGAAAGAGCACAGTAAGGTTTTCAACCTTGACCTTGACTGATAACGCTATCTAGGCGCCATTTTGTGAAAATCAACATATGATCATATCTTCATAACGGAAAGTTTTTTCTCATTCATATTTATCATGATCAAGGTCAATATCAGTCCGGTCAATTTCAGGTCCAAAAACGCGCGCGTACGCCATTATTAGCAATGGCATTTTATAAAGAGTCGCGCGCACGCGCATGCGCGCGCGTTTTCGTTTGTCACGGCCGAACGCAAAATAATTCCTCCTGGGTATTTTTTGACACAGTATTCCTCATAGTTTTCCGAACAATTTGATACCATGTTTATCTCCTTACGACCATTATTAAGGGAATGAGCGTCCGTTCAAGATAAATGTCCGTGTGCGCGAACTCTTGTAATACATAGCATATATGGGCAACAACATGCCTATATAAAACCCTTATGGCTCTTTGGAATGCACGGGAACCCTCAATGTTTGTTCATATTCGGATAGAGTATGAGTGGGAGATGTGATTTCATGTCTCATTTGGCCATTAAATATATCGTGTCACCATCATATTGACCTTGGAACTCAAAATACGAATTTGCATATTATGACGTCAGCATATTTATGGAAAAATTGATTGTATCTCTGTAAATATTAATTGAATCTCTTCCTAATGTTGATATCTTGTAGTTGAGGCGATTGTCTACATGATCACTGCACATTAGTTTTCATTTTGATGACGTCATCATAGTGAAAATTGCGATTAAAGCTAACTGGACAGATTTTCTTAATTTGCGTGTTAAGCCTATGGGAGGTGCCAATTTCGTTCAAATCATGGATCTACATGACATCAATCTTTGAGCCCTATCTAGCTCATTTGTGCTCTATGTTCTCCCAAATTTTGGTATGTTATAGCTGAGACTACGGGCTATAAAAGTTGTGCCTTTTGTTTTTTAATCAGATGGTGGGATCATGTCAAAATTTTCAATTGAAAGTTGAAATTGCAAATTTCTGTAGAACTTTGCGTAGTTAGTAATACGTGGATGACGTCACGGTTTCTCTTTATCAGGTGGGCTGTATATAATACAGAACACCTTATGTTTTCGTTAGAAAAATTTTCTTAATTCTCGCCACTTTTTTGTTAGCAGGATAACTTGAAAATGGCTCAATCAATTGCCTTGAAATTTGGCACACATATTTATTGGCATGAGGAAAGAGCACAGTAAGGTTTTCAACCTTGACCTTGACTGATAACGCTATCTAGGCGCCATTTTGTGAAAATCAACATATGATCATATCTTCATAACGGAAAGTTTTTTCTCATTCATATTTATCATGATCAAGGTCAATATCAGTCCGGTCAATTTCAGGTCCAAAAACGCGCGCGTACGCCATTATTAGCAATGGCATTTTATAAAGAGTCGCGCGCACGCGCATGCGCGCGCGTTTTCGTTTGTCACGGCCGAACGCAAAATAATTCCTCCTGGGTATTTTTTGACACAGTATTCCTCATAGTTTTCCGAACAATTTGATACCATGTTTATCTCCTTACGACCATTATTAAGGGAATGAGCGTCCGTTCAAGATAAATGTCCGTGTGCGCGAACTCTTGTAATACATAGCATATATGGGCAACAACATGCCTATATAAAACCCTTATGGCTCTTTGGAATGCACGGGAACCCTCAATGTTTGTTCATATTCGGATAGAGTATGAGTGGGAGATGTGATTTCATGTCTCATTTGGCCATTAAATATATCGTGTCACCATCATATTGACCTTGGAACTCAAAATACGAATTTGCATATTATGACGTCAGCATATTTATGGAAAAATTGATTGTATCTCTGTAAATATTAATTGAATCTCTTCCTAATGTTGATATCTTGTAGTTGAGGCGATTGTCTACATGATCACTGCACATTAGTTTTCATTTTGATGACGTCATCATAGTGAAAATTGCGATTAAAGCTAACTGGACAGATTTTCTTAATTTGCGTGTTAAGCCTATGGGAGGTGCCAATTTCGTTCAAATCATGGATCTACATGACATCAATCTTTGAGCCCTATCTAGCTCATTTGTGCTCTATGTTCTCCCAAATTTTGGTATGTTATAGCTGAGACTACGGGCTATAAAAGTTGTGCCTTTTGTTTTTTAATCAGATGGTGGGATCATGTCAAAATTTTCAATTGAAAGTTGAAATTGCAAATTTCTGTAGAACTTTGCGTAGTTAGTAATACGTGGATGACGTCACGGTTTCTCTTTATCAGGTGGGCTGTATATAATACAGAACACCTTATGTTTTCGTTAGAAAAATTTTCTTAATTCTCGCCACTTTTTTGTTAGCAGGATAACTTGAAAATGGCTCAATCAATTGCCTTGAAATTTGGCACACATATTTATTGGCATGAGGAAAGAGCACAGTAAGGTTTTCAACCTTGACCTTGACTGATAACGCTATCTAGGCGCCATTTTGTGAAAATCAACATATGATCATATCTTCATAACGGAAAGTTTTTTCTCATTCATATTTATCATGATCAAGGTCAATATCAGTCCGGTCAATTTCAGGTCCAAAAACGCGCGCGTACGCCATTATTAGCAATGGCATTTTATAAAGAGTCGCGCGCACGCGCATGCGCGCGCGTTTTCGTTTGTCACGGCCGAACGCAAAATAATTCCTCCTGGGTATTTTTTGACACAGTATTCCTCATAGTTTTCCGAACAATTTGATACCATGTTTATCTCCTTACGACCATTATTAAGGGAATGAGCGTCCGTTCAAGATAAATGTCCGTGTGCGCGAACTCTTGTAATACATAGCATATATGGGCAACAACATGCCTATATAAAACCCTTATGGCTCTTTGGAATGCACGGGAACCCTCAATGTTTGTTCATATTCGGATAGAGTATGAGTGGGAGATGTGATTTCATGTCTCATTTGGCCATTAAATATATCGTGTCACCATCATATTGACCTTGGAACTCAAAATACGAATTTGCATATTATGACGTCAGCATATTTATGGAAAAATTGATTGTATCTCTGTAAATATTAATTGAATCTCTTCCTAATGTTGATATCTTGTAGTTGAGGCGATTGTCTACATGATCACTGCACATTAGTTTTCATTTTGATGACGTCATCATAGTGAAAATTGCGATTAAAGCTAACTGGACAGATTTTCTTAATTTGCGTGTTAAGCCTATGGGAGGTGCCAATTTCGTTCAAATCATGGATCTACATGACATCAATCTTTGAGCCCTATCTAGCTCATTTGTGCTCTATGTTCTCCCAAATTTTGGTATGTTATAGCTGAGACTACGGGCTATAAAAGTTGTGCCTTTTGTTTTTTAATCAGATGGTGGGATCATGTCAAAATTTTCAATTGAAAGTTGAAATTGCAAATTTCTGTAGAACTTTGCGTAGTTAGTAATACGTGGATGACGTCACGGTTTCTCTTTATCAGGTGGGCTGTATATAATACAGAACACCTTATGTTTTCGTTAGAAAAATTTTCTTAATTCTCGCCACTTTTTTGTTAGCAGGATAACTTGAAAATGGCTCAATCAATTGCCTTGAAATTTGGCACACATATTTATTGGCATGAGGAAAGAGCACAGTAAGGTTTTCAACCTTGACCTTGACTGATAACGCTATCTAGGCGCCATTTTGTGAAAATCAACATATGATCATATCTTCATAACGGAAAGTTTTTTCTCATTCATATTTATCATGATCAAGGTCAATATCAGTCCGGTCAATTTCAGGTCCAAAAACGCGCGCGTACGCCATTATTAGCAATGGCATTTTATAAAGAGTCGCGCGCACGCGCATGCGCGCGCGTTTTCGTTTGTCACGGCCGAACGCAAAATAATTCCTCCTGGGTATTTTTTGACACAGTATTCCTCATAGTTTTCCGAACAATTTGATACCATGTTTATCTCCTTACGACCATTATTAAGGGAATGAGCGTCCGTTCAAGATAAATGTCCGTGTGCGCGAACTCTTGTAATACATAGCATATATGGGCAACAACATGCCTATATAAAACCCTTATGGCTCTTTGGAATGCACGGGAACCCTCAATGTTTGTTCATATTCGGATAGAGTATGAGTGGGAGATGTGATTTCATGTCTCATTTGGCCATTAAATATATCGTGTCACCATCATATTGACCTTGGAACTCAAAATACGAATTTGCATATTATGACGTCAGCATATTTATGGAAAAATTGATTGTATCTCTGTAAATATTAATTGAATCTCTTCCTAATGTTGATATCTTGTAGTTGAGGCGATTGTCTACATGATCACTGCACATTAGTTTTCATTTTGATGACGTCATCATAGTGAAAATTGCGATTAAAGCTAACTGGACAGATTTTCTTAATTTGCGTGTTAAGCCTATGGGAGGTGCCAATTTCGTTCAAATCATGGATCTACATGACATCAATCTTTGAGCCCTATCTAGCTCATTTGTGCTCTATGTTCTCCCAAATTTTGGTATGTTATAGCTGAGACTACGGGCTATAAAAGTTGTGCCTTTTGTTTTTTAATCAGATGGTGGGATCATGTCAAAATTTTCAATTGAAAGTTGAAATTGCAAATTTCTGTAGAACTTTGCGTAGTTAGTAATACGTGGATGACGTCACGGTTTCTCTTTATCAGGTGGGCTGTATATAATACAGAACACCTTATGTTTTCGTTAGAAAAATTTTCTTAATTCTCGCCACTTTTTTGTTAGCAGGATAACTTGAAAATGGCTCAATCAATTGCCTTGAAATTTGGCACACATATTTATTGGCATGAGGAAAGAGCACAGTAAGGTTTTCAACCTTGACCTTGACTGATAACGCTATCTAGGCGCCATTTTGTGAAAATCAACATATGATCATATCTTCATAACGGAAAGTTTTTTCTCATTCATATTTATCATGATCAAGGTCAATATCAGTCCGGTCAATTTCAGGTCCAAAAACGCGCGCGTACGCCATTATTAGCAATGGCATTTTATAAAGAGTCGCGCGCACGCGCATGCGCGCGCGTTTTCGTTTGTCACGGCCGAACGCAAAATAATTCCTCCTGGGTATTTTTTGACACAGTATTCCTCATAGTTTTCCGAACAATTTGATACCATGTTTATCTCCTTACGACCATTATTAAGGGAATGAGCGTCCGTTCAAGATAAATGTCCGTGTGCGCGAACTCTTGTAATACATAGCATATATGGGCAACAACATGCCTATATAAAACCCTTATGGCTCTTTGGAATGCACGGGAACCCTCAATGTTTGTTCATATTCGGATAGAGTATGAGTGGGAGATGTGATTTCATGTCTCATTTGGCCATTAAATATATCGTGTCACCATCATATTGACCTTGGAACTCAAAATACGAATTTGCATATTATGACGTCAGCATATTTATGGAAAAATTGATTGTATCTCTGTAAATATTAATTGAATCTCTTCCTAATGTTGATATCTTGTAGTTGAGGCGATTGTCTACATGATCACTGCACATTAGTTTTCATTTTGATGACGTCATCATAGTGAAAATTGCGATTAAAGCTAACTGGACAGATTTTCTTAATTTGCGTGTTAAGCCTATGGGAGGTGCCAATTTCGTTCAAATCATGGATCTACATGACATCAATCTTTGAGCCCTATCTAGCTCATTTGTGCTCTATGTTCTCCCAAATTTTGGTATGTTATAGCTGAGACTACGGGCTATAAAAGTTGTGCCTTTTGTTTTTTAATCAGATGGTGGGATCATGTCAAAATTTTCAATTGAAAGTTGAAATTGCAAATTTCTGTAGAACTTTGCGTAGTTAGTAATACGTGGATGACGTCACGGTTTCTCTTTATCAGGTGGGCTGTATATAATACAGAACACCTTATGTTTTCGTTAGAAAAATTTTCTTAATTCTCGCCACTTTTTTGTTAGCAGGATAACTTGAAAATGGCTCAATCAATTGCCTTGAAATTTGGCACACATATTTATTGGCATGAGGAAAGAGCACAGTAAGGTTTTCAACCTTGACCTTGACTGATAACGCTATCTAGGCGCCATTTTGTGAAAATCAACATATGATCATATCTTCATAACGGAAAGTTTTTTCTCATTCATATTTATCATGATCAAGGTCAATATCAGTCCGGTCAATTTCAGGTCCAAAAACGCGCGCGTACGCCATTATTAGCAATGGCATTTTATAAAGAGTCGCGCGCACGCGCATGCGCGCGCGTTTTCGTTTGTCACGGCCGAACGCAAAATAATTCCTCCTGGGTATTTTTTGACACAGTATTCCTCATAGTTTTCCGAACAATTTGATACCATGTTTATCTCCTTACGACCATTATTAAGGGAATGAGCGTCCGTTCAAGATAAATGTCCGTGTGCGCGAACTCTTGTAATACATAGCATATATGGGCAACAACATGCCTATATAAAACCCTTATGGCTCTTTGGAATGCACGGGAACCCTCAATGTTTGTTCATATTCGGATAGAGTATGAGTGGGAGATGTGATTTCATGTCTCATTTGGCCATTAAATATATCGTGTCACCATCATATTGACCTTGGAACTCAAAATACGAATTTGCATATTATGACGTCAGCATATTTATGGAAAAATTGATTGTATCTCTGTAAATATTAATTGAATCTCTTCCTAATGTTGATATCTTGTAGTTGAGGCGATTGTCTACATGATCACTGCACATTAGTTTTCATTTTGATGACGTCATCATAGTGAAAATTGCGATTAAAGCTAACTGGACAGATTTTCTTAATTTGCGTGTTAAGCCTATGGGAGGTGCCAATTTCGTTCAAATCATGGATCTACATGACATCAATCTTTGAGCCCTATCTAGCTCATTTGTGCTCTATGTTCTCCCAAATTTTGGTATGTTATAGCTGAGACTACGGGCTATAAAAGTTGTGCCTTTTGTTTTTTAATCAGATGGTGGGATCATGTCAAAATTTTCAATTGAAAGTTGAAATTGCAAATTTCTGTAGAACTTTGCGTAGTTAGTAATACGTGGATGACGTCACGGTTTCTCTTTATCAGGTGGGCTGTATATAATACAGAACACCTTATGTTTTCGTTAGAAAAATTTTCTTAATTCTCGCCACTTTTTTGTTAGCAGGATAACTTGAAAATGGCTCAATCAATTGCCTTGAAATTTGGCACACATATTTATTGGCATGAGGAAAGAGCACAGTAAGGTTTTCAACCTTGACCTTGACTGATAACGCTATCTAGGCGCCATTTTGTGAAAATCAACATATGATCATATCTTCATAACGGAAAGTTTTTTCTCATTCATATTTATCATGATCAAGGTCAATATCAGTCCGGTCAATTTCAGGTCCAAAAACGCGCGCGTACGCCATTATTAGCAATGGCATTTTATAAAGAGTCGCGCGCACGCGCATGCGCGCGCGTTTTCGTTTGTCACGGCCGAACGCAAAATAATTCCTCCTGGGTATTTTTTGACACAGTATTCCTCATAGTTTTCCGAACAATTTGATACCATGTTTATCTCCTTACGACCATTATTAAGGGAATGAGCGTCCGTTCAAGATAAATGTCCGTGTGCGCGAACTCTTGTAATACATAGCATATATGGGCAACAACATGCCTATATAAAACCCTTATGGCTCTTTGGAATGCACGGGAACCCTCAATGTTTGTTCATATTCGGATAGAGTATGAGTGGGAGATGTGATTTCATGTCTCATTTGGCCATTAAATATATCGTGTCACCATCATATTGACCTTGGAACTCAAAATACGAATTTGCATATTATGACGTCAGCATATTTATGGAAAAATTGATTGTATCTCTGTAAATATTAATTGAATCTCTTCCTAATGTTGATATCTTGTAGTTGAGGCGATTGTCTACATGATCACTGCACATTAGTTTTCATTTTGATGACGTCATCATAGTGAAAATTGCGATTAAAGCTAACTGGACAGATTTTCTTAATTTGCGTGTTAAGCCTATGGGAGGTGCCAATTTCGTTCAAATCATGGATCTACATGACATCAATCTTTGAGCCCTATCTAGCTCATTTGTGCTCTATGTTCTCCCAAATTTTGGTATGTTATAGCTGAGACTACGGGCTATAAAAGTTGTGCCTTTTGTTTTTTAATCAGATGGTGGGATCATGTCAAAATTTTCAATTGAAAGTTGAAATTGCAAATTTCTGTAGAACTTTGCGTAGTTAGTAATACGTGGATGACGTCACGGTTTCTCTTTATCAGGTGGGCTGTATATAATACAGAACACCTTATGTTTTCGTTAGAAAAATTTTCTTAATTCTCGCCACTTTTTTGTTAGCAGGATAACTTGAAAATGGCTCAATCAATTGCCTTGAAATTTGGCACACATATTTATTGGCATGAGGAAAGAGCACAGTAAGGTTTTCAACCTTGACCTTGACTGATAACGCTATCTAGGCGCCATTTTGTGAAAATCAACATATGATCATATCTTCATAACGGAAAGTTTTTTCTCATTCATATTTATCATGATCAAGGTCAATATCAGTCCGGTCAATTTCAGGTCCAAAAACGCGCGCGTACGCCATTATTAGCAATGGCATTTTATAAAGAGTCGCGCGCACGCGCATGCGCGCGCGTTTTCGTTTGTCACGGCCGAACGCAAAATAATTCCTCCTGGGTATTTTTTGACACAGTATTCCTCATAGTTTTCCGAACAATTTGATACCATGTTTATCTCCTTACGACCATTATTAAGGGAATGAGCGTCCGTTCAAGATAAATGTCCGTGTGCGCGAACTCTTGTAATACATAGCATATATGGGCAACAACATGCCTATATAAAACCCTTATGGCTCTTTGGAATGCACGGGAACCCTCAATGTTTGTTCATATTCGGATAGAGTATGAGTGGGAGATGTGATTTCATGTCTCATTTGGCCATTAAATATATCGTGTCACCATCATATTGACCTTGGAACTCAAAATACGAATTTGCATATTATGACGTCAGCATATTTATGGAAAAATTGATTGTATCTCTGTAAATATTAATTGAATCTCTTCCTAATGTTGATATCTTGTAGTTGAGGCGATTGTCTACATGATCACTGCACATTAGTTTTCATTTTGATGACGTCATCATAGTGAAAATTGCGATTAAAGCTAACTGGACAGATTTTCTTAATTTGCGTGTTAAGCCTATGGGAGGTGCCAATTTCGTTCAAATCATGGATCTACATGACATCAATCTTTGAGCCCTATCTAGCTCATTTGTGCTCTATGTTCTCCCAAATTTTGGTATGTTATAGCTGAGACTACGGGCTATAAAAGTTGTGCCTTTTGTTTTTTAATCAGATGGTGGGATCATGTCAAAATTTTCAATTGAAAGTTGAAATTGCAAATTTCTGTAGAACTTTGCGTAGTTAGTAATACGTGGATGACGTCACGGTTTCTCTTTATCAGGTGGGCTGTATATAATACAGAACACCTTATGTTTTCGTTAGAAAAATTTTCTTAATTCTCGCCACTTTTTTGTTAGCAGGATAACTTGAAAATGGCTCAATCAATTGCCTTGAAATTTGGCACACATATTTATTGGCATGAGGAAAGAGCACAGTAAGGTTTTCAACCTTGACCTTGACTGATAACGCTATCTAGGCGCCATTTTGTGAAAATCAACATATGATCATATCTTCATAACGGAAAGTTTTTTCTCATTCATATTTATCATGATCAAGGTCAATATCAGTCCGGTCAATTTCAGGTCCAAAAACGCGCGCGTACGCCATTATTAGCAATGGCATTTTATAAAGAGTCGCGCGCACGCGCATGCGCGCGCGTTTTCGTTTGTCACGGCCGAACGCAAAATAATTCCTCCTGGGTATTTTTTGACACAGTATTCCTCATAGTTTTCCGAACAATTTGATACCATGTTTATCTCCTTACGACCATTATTAAGGGAATGAGCGTCCGTTCAAGATAAATGTCCGTGTGCGCGAACTCTTGTAATACATAGCATATATGGGCAACAACATGCCTATATAAAACCCTTATGGCTCTTTGGAATGCACGGGAACCCTCAATGTTTGTTCATATTCGGATAGAGTATGAGTGGGAGATGTGATTTCATGTCTCATTTGGCCATTAAATATATCGTGTCACCATCATATTGACCTTGGAACTCAAAATACGAATTTGCATATTATGACGTCAGCATATTTATGGAAAAATTGATTGTATCTCTGTAAATATTAATTGAATCTCTTCCTAATGTTGATATCTTGTAGTTGAGGCGATTGTCTACATGATCACTGCACATTAGTTTTCATTTTGATGACGTCATCATAGTGAAAATTGCGATTAAAGCTAACTGGACAGATTTTCTTAATTTGCGTGTTAAGCCTATGGGAGGTGCCAATTTCGTTCAAATCATGGATCTACATGACATCAATCTTTGAGCCCTATCTAGCTCATTTGTGCTCTATGTTCTCCCAAATTTTGGTATGTTATAGCTGAGACTACGGGCTATAAAAGTTGTGCCTTTTGTTTTTTAATCAGATGGTGGGATCATGTCAAAATTTTCAATTGAAAGTTGAAATTGCAAATTTCTGTAGAACTTTGCGTAGTTAGTAATACGTGGATGACGTCACGGTTTCTCTTTATCAGGTGGGCTGTATATAATACAGAACACCTTATGTTTTCGTTAGAAAAATTTTCTTAATTCTCGCCACTTTTTTGTTAGCAGGATAACTTGAAAATGGCTCAATCAATTGCCTTGAAATTTGGCACACATATTTATTGGCATGAGGAAAGAGCACAGTAAGGTTTTCAACCTTGACCTTGACTGATAACGCTATCTAGGCGCCATTTTGTGAAAATCAACATATGATCATATCTTCATAACGGAAAGTTTTTTCTCATTCATATTTATCATGATCAAGGTCAATATCAGTCCGGTCAATTTCAGGTCCAAAAACGCGCGCGTACGCCATTATTAGCAATGGCATTTTATAAAGAGTCGCGCGCACGCGCATGCGCGCGCGTTTTCGTTTGTCACGGCCGAACGCAAAATAATTCCTCCTGGGTATTTTTTGACACAGTATTCCTCATAGTTTTCCGAACAATTTGATACCATGTTTATCTCCTTACGACCATTATTAAGGGAATGAGCGTCCGTTCAAGATAAATGTCCGTGTGCGCGAACTCTTGTAATACATAGCATATATGGGCAACAACATGCCTATATAAAACCCTTATGGCTCTTTGGAATGCACGGGAACCCTCAATGTTTGTTCATATTCGGATAGAGTATGAGTGGGAGATGTGATTTCATGTCTCATTTGGCCATTAAATATATCGTGTCACCATCATATTGACCTTGGAACTCAAAATACGAATTTGCATATTATGACGTCAGCATATTTATGGAAAAATTGATTGTATCTCTGTAAATATTAATTGAATCTCTTCCTAATGTTGATATCTTGTAGTTGAGGCGATTGTCTACATGATCACTGCACATTAGTTTTCATTTTGATGACGTCATCATAGTGAAAATTGCGATTAAAGCTAACTGGACAGATTTTCTTAATTTGCGTGTTAAGCCTATGGGAGGTGCCAATTTCGTTCAAATCATGGATCTACATGACATCAATCTTTGAGCCCTATCTAGCTCATTTGTGCTCTATGTTCTCCCAAATTTTGGTATGTTATAGCTGAGACTACGGGCTATAAAAGTTGTGCCTTTTGTTTTTTAATCAGATGGTGGGATCATGTCAAAATTTTCAATTGAAAGTTGAAATTGCAAATTTCTGTAGAACTTTGCGTAGTTAGTAATACGTGGATGACGTCACGGTTTCTCTTTATCAGGTGGGCTGTATATAATACAGAACACCTTATGTTTTCGTTAGAAAAATTTTCTTAATTCTCGCCACTTTTTTGTTAGCAGGATAACTTGAAAATGGCTCAATCAATTGCCTTGAAATTTGGCACACATATTTATTGGCATGAGGAAAGAGCACAGTAAGGTTTTCAACCTTGACCTTGACTGATAACGCTATCTAGGCGCCATTTTGTGAAAATCAACATATGATCATATCTTCATAACGGAAAGTTTTTTCTCATTCATATTTATCATGATCAAGGTCAATATCAGTCCGGTCAATTTCAGGTCCAAAAACGCGCGCGTACGCCATTATTAGCAATGGCATTTTATAAAGAGTCGCGCGCACGCGCATGCGCGCGCGTTTTCGTTTGTCACGGCCGAACGCAAAATAATTCCTCCTGGGTATTTTTTGACACAGTATTCCTCATAGTTTTCCGAACAATTTGATACCATGTTTATCTCCTTACGACCATTATTAAGGGAATGAGCGTCCGTTCAAGATAAATGTCCGTGTGCGCGAACTCTTGTAATACATAGCATATATGGGCAACAACATGCCTATATAAAACCCTTATGGCTCTTTGGAATGCACGGGAACCCTCAATGTTTGTTCATATTCGGATAGAGTATGAGTGGGAGATGTGATTTCATGTCTCATTTGGCCATTAAATATATCGTGTCACCATCATATTGACCTTGGAACTCAAAATACGAATTTGCATATTATGACGTCAGCATATTTATGGAAAAATTGATTGTATCTCTGTAAATATTAATTGAATCTCTTCCTAATGTTGATATCTTGTAGTTGAGGCGATTGTCTACATGATCACTGCACATTAGTTTTCATTTTGATGACGTCATCATAGTGAAAATTGCGATTAAAGCTAACTGGACAGATTTTCTTAATTTGCGTGTTAAGCCTATGGGAGGTGCCAATTTCGTTCAAATCATGGATCTACATGACATCAATCTTTGAGCCCTATCTAGCTCATTTGTGCTCTATGTTCTCCCAAATTTTGGTATGTTATAGCTGAGACTACGGGCTATAAAAGTTGTGCCTTTTGTTTTTTAATCAGATGGTGGGATCATGTCAAAATTTTCAATTGAAAGTTGAAATTGCAAATTTCTGTAGAACTTTGCGTAGTTAGTAATACGTGGATGACGTCACGGTTTCTCTTTATCAGGTGGGCTGTATATAATACAGAACACCTTATGTTTTCGTTAGAAAAATTTTCTTAATTCTCGCCACTTTTTTGTTAGCAGGATAACTTGAAAATGGCTCAATCAATTGCCTTGAAATTTGGCACACATATTTATTGGCATGAGGAAAGAGCACAGTAAGGTTTTCAACCTTGACCTTGACTGATAACGCTATCTAGGCGCCATTTTGTGAAAATCAACATATGATCATATCTTCATAACGGAAAGTTTTTTCTCATTCATATTTATCATGATCAAGGTCAATATCAGTCCGGTCAATTTCAGGTCCAAAAACGCGCGCGTACGCCATTATTAGCAATGGCATTTTATAAAGAGTCGCGCGCACGCGCATGCGCGCGCGTTTTCGTTTGTCACGGCCGAACGCAAAATAATTCCTCCTGGGTATTTTTTGACACAGTATTCCTCATAGTTTTCCGAACAATTTGATACCATGTTTATCTCCTTACGACCATTATTAAGGGAATGAGCGTCCGTTCAAGATAAATGTCCGTGTGCGCGAACTCTTGTAATACATAGCATATATGGGCAACAACATGCCTATATAAAACCCTTATGGCTCTTTGGAATGCACGGGAACCCTCAATGTTTGTTCATATTCGGATAGAGTATGAGTGGGAGATGTGATTTCATGTCTCATTTGGCCATTAAATATATCGTGTCACCATCATATTGACCTTGGAACTCAAAATACGAATTTGCATATTATGACGTCAGCATATTTATGGAAAAATTGATTGTATCTCTGTAAATATTAATTGAATCTCTTCCTAATGTTGATATCTTGTAGTTGAGGCGATTGTCTACATGATCACTGCACATTAGTTTTCATTTTGATGACGTCATCATAGTGAAAATTGCGATTAAAGCTAACTGGACAGATTTTCTTAATTTGCGTGTTAAGCCTATGGGAGGTGCCAATTTCGTTCAAATCATGGATCTACATGACATCAATCTTTGAGCCCTATCTAGCTCATTTGTGCTCTATGTTCTCCCAAATTTTGGTATGTTATAGCTGAGACTACGGGCTATAAAAGTTGTGCCTTTTGTTTTTTAATCAGATGGTGGGATCATGTCAAAATTTTCAATTGAAAGTTGAAATTGCAAATTTCTGTAGAACTTTGCGTAGTTAGTAATACGTGGATGACGTCACGGTTTCTCTTTATCAGGTGGGCTGTATATAATACAGAACACCTTATGTTTTCGTTAGAAAAATTTTCTTAATTCTCGCCACTTTTTTGTTAGCAGGATAACTTGAAAATGGCTCAATCAATTGCCTTGAAATTTGGCACACATATTTATTGGCATGAGGAAAGAGCACAGTAAGGTTTTCAACCTTGACCTTGACTGATAACGCTATCTAGGCGCCATTTTGTGAAAATCAACATATGATCATATCTTCATAACGGAAAGTTTTTTCTCATTCATATTTATCATGATCAAGGTCAATATCAGTCCGGTCAATTTCAGGTCCAAAAACGCGCGCGTACGCCATTATTAGCAATGGCATTTTATAAAGAGTCGCGCGCACGCGCATGCGCGCGCGTTTTCGTTTGTCACGGCCGAACGCAAAATAATTCCTCCTGGGTATTTTTTGACACAGTATTCCTCATAGTTTTCCGAACAATTTGATACCATGTTTATCTCCTTACGACCATTATTAAGGGAATGAGCGTCCGTTCAAGATAAATGTCCGTGTGCGCGAACTCTTGTAATACATAGCATATATGGGCAACAACATGCCTATATAAAACCCTTATGGCTCTTTGGAATGCACGGGAACCCTCAATGTTTGTTCATATTCGGATAGAGTATGAGTGGGAGATGTGATTTCATGTCTCATTTGGCCATTAAATATATCGTGTCACCATCATATTGACCTTGGAACTCAAAATACGAATTTGCATATTATGACGTCAGCATATTTATGGAAAAATTGATTGTATCTCTGTAAATATTAATTGAATCTCTTCCTAATGTTGATATCTTGTAGTTGAGGCGATTGTCTACATGATCACTGCACATTAGTTTTCATTTTGATGACGTCATCATAGTGAAAATTGCGATTAAAGCTAACTGGACAGATTTTCTTAATTTGCGTGTTAAGCCTATGGGAGGTGCCAATTTCGTTCAAATCATGGATCTACATGACATCAATCTTTGAGCCCTATCTAGCTCATTTGTGCTCTATGTTCTCCCAAATTTTGGTATGTTATAGCTGAGACTACGGGCTATAAAAGTTGTGCCTTTTGTTTTTTAATCAGATGGTGGGATCATGTCAAAATTTTCAATTGAAAGTTGAAATTGCAAATTTCTGTAGAACTTTGCGTAGTTAGTAATACGTGGATGACGTCACGGTTTCTCTTTATCAGGTGGGCTGTATATAATACAGAACACCTTATGTTTTCGTTAGAAAAATTTTCTTAATTCTCGCCACTTTTTTGTTAGCAGGATAACTTGAAAATGGCTCAATCAATTGCCTTGAAATTTGGCACACATATTTATTGGCATGAGGAAAGAGCACAGTAAGGTTTTCAACCTTGACCTTGACTGATAACGCTATCTAGGCGCCATTTTGTGAAAATCAACATATGATCATATCTTCATAACGGAAAGTTTTTTCTCATTCATATTTATCATGATCAAGGTCAATATCAGTCCGGTCAATTTCAGGTCCAAAAACGCGCGCGTACGCCATTATTAGCAATGGCATTTTATAAAGAGTCGCGCGCACGCGCATGCGCGCGCGTTTTCGTTTGTCACGGCCGAACGCAAAATAATTCCTCCTGGGTATTTTTTGACACAGTATTCCTCATAGTTTTCCGAACAATTTGATACCATGTTTATCTCCTTACGACCATTATTAAGGGAATGAGCGTCCGTTCAAGATAAATGTCCGTGTGCGCGAACTCTTGTAATACATAGCATATATGGGCAACAACATGCCTATATAAAACCCTTATGGCTCTTTGGAATGCACGGGAACCCTCAATGTTTGTTCATATTCGGATAGAGTATGAGTGGGAGATGTGATTTCATGTCTCATTTGGCCATTAAATATATCGTGTCACCATCATATTGACCTTGGAACTCAAAATACGAATTTGCATATTATGACGTCAGCATATTTATGGAAAAATTGATTGTATCTCTGTAAATATTAATTGAATCTCTTCCTAATGTTGATATCTTGTAGTTGAGGCGATTGTCTACATGATCACTGCACATTAGTTTTCATTTTGATGACGTCATCATAGTGAAAATTGCGATTAAAGCTAACTGGACAGATTTTCTTAATTTGCGTGTTAAGCCTATGGGAGGTGCCAATTTCGTTCAAATCATGGATCTACATGACATCAATCTTTGAGCCCTATCTAGCTCATTTGTGCTCTATGTTCTCCCAAATTTTGGTATGTTATAGCTGAGACTACGGGCTATAAAAGTTGTGCCTTTTGTTTTTTAATCAGATGGTGGGATCATGTCAAAATTTTCAATTGAAAGTTGAAATTGCAAATTTCTGTAGAACTTTGCGTAGTTAGTAATACGTGGATGACGTCACGGTTTCTCTTTATCAGGTGGGCTGTATATAATACAGAACACCTTATGTTTTCGTTAGAAAAATTTTCTTAATTCTCGCCACTTTTTTGTTAGCAGGATAACTTGAAAATGGCTCAATCAATTGCCTTGAAATTTGGCACACATATTTATTGGCATGAGGAAAGAGCACAGTAAGGTTTTCAACCTTGACCTTGACTGATAACGCTATCTAGGCGCCATTTTGTGAAAATCAACATATGATCATATCTTCATAACGGAAAGTTTTTTCTCATTCATATTTATCATGATCAAGGTCAATATCAGTCCGGTCAATTTCAGGTCCAAAAACGCGCGCGTACGCCATTATTAGCAATGGCATTTTATAAAGAGTCGCGCGCACGCGCATGCGCGCGCGTTTTCGTTTGTCACGGCCGAACGCAAAATAATTCCTCCTGGGTATTTTTTGACACAGTATTCCTCATAGTTTTCCGAACAATTTGATACCATGTTTATCTCCTTACGACCATTATTAAGGGAATGAGCGTCCGTTCAAGATAAATGTCCGTGTGCGCGAACTCTTGTAATACATAGCATATATGGGCAACAACATGCCTATATAAAACCCTTATGGCTCTTTGGAATGCACGGGAACCCTCAATGTTTGTTCATATTCGGATAGAGTATGAGTGGGAGATGTGATTTCATGTCTCATTTGGCCATTAAATATATCGTGTCACCATCATATTGACCTTGGAACTCAAAATACGAATTTGCATATTATGACGTCAGCATATTTATGGAAAAATTGATTGTATCTCTGTAAATATTAATTGAATCTCTTCCTAATGTTGATATCTTGTAGTTGAGGCGATTGTCTACATGATCACTGCACATTAGTTTTCATTTTGATGACGTCATCATAGTGAAAATTGCGATTAAAGCTAACTGGACAGATTTTCTTAATTTGCGTGTTAAGCCTATGGGAGGTGCCAATTTCGTTCAAATCATGGATCTACATGACATCAATCTTTGAGCCCTATCTAGCTCATTTGTGCTCTATGTTCTCCCAAATTTTGGTATGTTATAGCTGAGACTACGGGCTATAAAAGTTGTGCCTTTTGTTTTTTAATCAGATGGTGGGATCATGTCAAAATTTTCAATTGAAAGTTGAAATTGCAAATTTCTGTAGAACTTTGCGTAGTTAGTAATACGTGGATGACGTCACGGTTTCTCTTTATCAGGTGGGCTGTATATAATACAGAACACCTTATGTTTTCGTTAGAAAAATTTTCTTAATTCTCGCCACTTTTTTGTTAGCAGGATAACTTGAAAATGGCTCAATCAATTGCCTTGAAATTTGGCACACATATTTATTGGCATGAGGAAAGAGCACAGTAAGGTTTTCAACCTTGACCTTGACTGATAACGCTATCTAGGCGCCATTTTGTGAAAATCAACATATGATCATATCTTCATAACGGAAAGTTTTTTCTCATTCATATTTATCATGATCAAGGTCAATATCAGTCCGGTCAATTTCAGGTCCAAAAACGCGCGCGTACGCCATTATTAGCAATGGCATTTTATAAAGAGTCGCGCGCACGCGCATGCGCGCGCGTTTTCGTTTGTCACGGCCGAACGCAAAATAATTCCTCCTGGGTATTTTTTGACACAGTATTCCTCATAGTTTTCCGAACAATTTGATACCATGTTTATCTCCTTACGACCATTATTAAGGGAATGAGCGTCCGTTCAAGATAAATGTCCGTGTGCGCGAACTCTTGTAATACATAGCATATATGGGCAACAACATGCCTATATAAAACCCTTATGGCTCTTTGGAATGCACGGGAACCCTCAATGTTTGTTCATATTCGGATAGAGTATGAGTGGGAGATGTGATTTCATGTCTCATTTGGCCATTAAATATATCGTGTCACCATCATATTGACCTTGGAACTCAAAATACGAATTTGCATATTATGACGTCAGCATATTTATGGAAAAATTGATTGTATCTCTGTAAATATTAATTGAATCTCTTCCTAATGTTGATATCTTGTAGTTGAGGCGATTGTCTACATGATCACTGCACATTAGTTTTCATTTTGATGACGTCATCATAGTGAAAATTGCGATTAAAGCTAACTGGACAGATTTTCTTAATTTGCGTGTTAAGCCTATGGGAGGTGCCAATTTCGTTCAAATCATGGATCTACATGACATCAATCTTTGAGCCCTATCTAGCTCATTTGTGCTCTATGTTCTCCCAAATTTTGGTATGTTATAGCTGAGACTACGGGCTATAAAAGTTGTGCTTTTAGATTTTTGATCAGATGGTGGGATCTTGTTGAAATTTTTAATTGAATGTTAAATTCGCAAAATTCTGTAAAACATTGCTAGAATTATGCATATGTCACGTATGTCCTATTTGTGAAAATTAAACGTTAGCAGTTTCCTAGTATTCAAATCAAACAAGGAAACCCCCTTTACTTTCTAGACTTTACTGTCAGACACTATTGAGTGACTGACCGACTTTTTTCCTCTGCTAATGAAATACATAAAATGAGCTTAAAGGGTACATGAGCATTTGTCCACATCAATAACCCACTTCTTGTAATGGCCCAAAATAAACTGATTGAATCTATGCGCAGCACAATATAGGTAAAACATGACGGGTAGAGCATTTCATGGAAGAAGATGAAATTGTGAAAAATGCATTCTTCATTATGTCAATTAGGGTCGAAGGTGTATCTGCTTAGTGTATGAGGTCAATGGTCATAGATTGTCTCAATCTATCTTCTATAGATCCATAATGGTCAATATACTACACAGTTGAAACTTTTCATATGGATAGACCTTAATATGGAGAGCATTTTAGAAGATAATATAAAATCGCGAAAATACATTCTTCATTATTTAAAACATTAGCATACGTATCACCTAAATTGTCAAAGTGACACTTTCAAGTTATTATTATTCCCATTTATTATTCTGCCATTAATTTGTTCGCAGGATATCTCAAGAATGAATAAAGCCATTATCATGGAACTTGCACTGATGATTGATATTAGTATAACTTAGAATTGTGTTACTGTTCAGTAACTCAAGATCATCGTGACGTCATTCAGGCGCTATTTTGTGAAAATCAACTTATAATCATATCTTCATAACGAGTCATCAAAACTGAACCATATTTAAAACACATGAACTTCAGATCAAGTTTCGAAATAACATCTCATCAAAATCCGCGCGCGTCTGAATGTTAAAATGCTCAAAATCAATTTTTAATGAAAACAGAGTATATGTCCTAGGCCATTTAAAGCATTTCGAAAATTATGCACGCGCGTTTTTGCGTGTAACGCCATTACACAACATAGAAACGCTATTTTTTTTCTTTCATGATATTTCATAACGGAATGAGCGTCCGTTTAAGATAATTTATGGAAAATTGATTGTATCTCTGTAAATATTGATCGATTGTCTTCCAAATTTCGATATGTGTTTGCTAAGAAATTTCTCTACAAGCTCAGTCATAACCATTTTTCATTTTGAAGACGTCATCATAGTGAAAATTTTGATTAAAGGGCACATATCAGAAATTTCATAATATGCGTGTTATGCCCATAGAAGATGAATTTCGTTCACGCCATAAATCTACATGATATTCTTTTATAAGAATTTTTAAGCAGTATCTCGCTTATTTTCTCTCTATTTTGTCTCAAATTTTAGTTGACCAGCCCACCTATACTTGTTCCAAACAAGTATTACATGTCTAGTTTATTTATTTATTTATTTATTTATTTATTTTTCTTATTTCGACCCACTTTTTTGTTAGCAAGATAAGTTGAAAATGGCTCAATCAAATGATTTGATATTTAGCACACATATGTATAGCCATATGGACAAAACAAAGTAAGGTTTTCAACCTTGACCTTGAATGATGACGTCATCTAGGCGCCATTTTGTGAAATTTTCTGAAAATTTACTTATGATCATAATTTCATAACGGTAAGTTATTTCTCATTCATATTTATCATGATCAAGGTCAATATCAGTCCGGTCAATTTCAGGTCAAAAAACGCGCACGTGTGCGTACGTCCGCGCGTCAATGCGCGCGCAAAATTTTTAAATGCTCAAAATCGTCTCAAATTTTTTTTGCATACGTTTCAGGTCATTCTAAGCATTTTATAAAAAAATCGCGCGTACGAGCATGCGCGCGCGTTTTCGCGCGTAACACCATTAAAAAACATAGAATCGCCATTTTTTTTTCTTTCATGATATTTCTCATATTTTTTCAAGGAATTTGATACCATGTTTATCTCTTTATGACCATTATGAACAAGATGAGCGTAAATTCAAGATAAATGTCAGTGCGCGCGAGCTCTTTTAATACATAGCATATATGGGCAAAAACATGCCTATACAAAATACGTTATAGCTCTTTGGAATGCACCTGGATCCTCAATTTTTTTTCATATTTAGATAGAGTATGAGTCGGAAATATGATTTCATGTCTCATTTGGCCATTAAGTGTATCGTGACATCATCACAATGGCCTTGGAACTCAAAATACGAATTTGCATATTATGACGTCAGCATATTTATGTAAAATTGATTGTATCTCTGTAAATATTGATCATTTTTCTTCAAAATTTCGATATGTTGTAGCTAAGACAATTCTCTACAAGCGCAGTAATAACCATTTTTCATTTTGATGACGTCATCATAGTGAAAATTTTGATTAAAGGCCTCATGTCAAAAACTTCATAATTTGCGTGTTATGCCTATAGAAGGTGAATTTAGTTCACGTTATGAATCTACATGATATTGTTTTTTAAGAATTTGTAAGCAGTATGTCGCTTATTTTTGCTCTATTTTGTCTCAAATTTTAGTTGACCAGCCCACCTATACTTGTTCCAAACAAGTATTATATGTCTAGTTTATTTTTCTTATTTCGACCCACTTTTTTGTTAGCAAGATAAGTTGAAAATGGCTCAATCAAATGATTTGATATTTAGCACACATTTGTATAGCCATATGGACAAAACAAAGTAAGGTTTTCAACCTTGACCTTGACTGATGACGTCATCTAGGCGCCATTTTGTGAAATTTTCTGAAAATTTACTTATGATCATATTTTCATAACGGTAAGTTCTTTCTCATTCATATTTTCCATGATCAAGGTCAATATCAGTCCAGTCAATTTCATGTCAAAAAACGCGCGCGTGCGCGTACTTCCGCGCGTCAATGCGCGCTCAAAATTTTTAAATGCTCAAGATCGTCTCAAATTTTTTTTGCATACGTTTCAGATCATTTTAAGCATTTTATAAAAAATTGCGCACACGCGCATGTGCGCGCGTTTTCGCGCGTAACATCATTACACAACATAGAATCGACATTTTTTTTTATTTCATGATATTTCTCATATTTTTTCGAACAATTTGATACCATGTTTATCTCTTTATGACCATTAATAACAAGATGAGCGTCCATTCAAGATAAATGTCCGTGCGCGCGAGCTCTTTTAATACATAGCATATGGGCAAAAACAGGCCTATACAAAATCCATTATAGCTCTGTAGAATGCAACTGGACACCAATATGTTTTTCATATTTTGATAGAGTATGAGTCGGAGATATGATTTCATGTCTAATTTGGCCATTAAGTGTATCGTGACATCATCATAATGGCCTTGGAGCTCAAAGTACGAATTTGCATATTATGACGTCAGCATATTTATGTAAAATTGAATGTATCTCTGTAAATATTGATCGATTTTCTTCCATATTTCAAAATGTTGTAGCTACAAGCTCAGTACCACCATTCTTCATTTTGATGACGTCATCATAGTGAAAATTACGATTAAAGGGTACATAACGGTATCAGAAATTTCTTAAGTTGTGTGTTATGCCTATGAAAGGTGAATTTCGTTCACTTCATGAACATGCATATACAAAATCCATTATAGCTCTTAGGTATGCTCGGGGACCCCCATTATTTTGTTCACATTTGGATAGAGTATGAGTGGGAAATATGATTTCATGTTTCATTTGGTCATAAAAGGGCAAATCCACTCTTATATTTTGTTGCTTTGTATGAAAGCAGAAAAAATAGAAATGCAGATAGGTGAAAAATTGAAAAAATTCGTACACATAATAAAAAAGTTATTCCTTGTGAAAATTTAGAGTGTAACAAAAATTGGCAACTGTGAGTGATGTCACTGATGAGCAGCACTTTATTTGTTTGTGCACAACATTTCTGTAATTTTAATTTTTCTCCCTATATGTTTTCAGACATGTGCTTCGTATATAGTCAAAGCAATACATTGATGCATGTCATGAGATATGTACGTGTGTTAAATATTGCACTCGTCATCAGCAGCCAGGGTGCATTAATTAAGCTTAACAAATAAAACAACCATGTTCCTTATTTAGGCAATTATTATCGGGCATAATACCCATTTAAAGCTGTCGCCATCTAATCAGAAGGGGGGAGAAAAAAAAATCCGTTTCTGAACCAGACACACAATGCATGTCTGGTCCTGGCTGTACGGATTTTTTTTTATTTCAAAAAAAAAAAAAATCAAATTTCAAAATATTTATATGCATGATATATCCGCGATGAATTACATATTTTGTAAAGGAAAAAATAGTGGTAGGCTTAATTGACAGCATTTTTGTTCTAATACTGCGATTGCATGTACAATAAAACAATATCAAGATTCATGGTGAATAACAAATTGAACAAAAAATACACCAATTTGTTATTTTGGTTTCCCGCAAATTAAACTTGGGTGGGTAGATTTTGAATGACAGGAATTAAGCAATCATATACTGTGTTATATACTTTTTGTATTATTGATTTTAAATGTGCAACTAGGGGAAAAGCATATTTGGGGGCTTCTGCCTTTTTTGTTTTCCATTGGCTGTTCTTTTATATTATCAATAAACTAAGTAAATAATTTTTTTTTTATCAAGCTCTTATATCTGCACATTACATTTACAATGTAATCTTAATAGCTTCGTGGTAACTGTAATAAATAGGAATCACGTCTGCGTCTAATATATCTAGTCCTTTGCTGTAAACATGATCGATCAATGTACCATTTTCTGTCGTGGGTTTTGAAACATATTGTTTGTAACCATTATCACACATTATTCTGTTTATCTGCGAATTGTGTTTCATTAAATCTTCGTTGAAATCACCCATCACTATGCATCTGGTACTTATTTTGTGCAATTCATTGAGATAATTGAGTAAGCATTCAGAAAACTGTTTTATGCTGTATGATGGAGGTCGATATATAACTGAAATAACGAAAGAGACGGGATTGGTTATGATAATTGCAATAGATTCTAGGTTGTCGACAGCTATGTTCAATCTACTTGAAACTTTTATTTTAGTGTATATTGCAACACCCCCATGTGACTGCTCTCTAAGTTGATTGGTAGCACAATATGAAAGATATCTCGGCTGATGGTAGAATTTAAAATCATCTAAAAGTGTATCAATTATGTCATCTTCGTTATTAAGCCATGTCTCTGTCAAACATATCACATCTGCTTTGGAGAAGTCAGTATTGCATTTCAAATCCCTATAATGTTGTTTTAATCCTTGTACATTGTGGAGAATTATGGAAATGTTGTGATCACTAACATCAGTAGCTATAGGTGGTTGTATGAATGAATGCATATTGTCAAGGCTTTCTTTTATTTCAGGGTTACAGTAAATACGATCTACATGAAAGTTTTGAACAACGAGTCCAGATAATGATGTAACACGACTTAGACCGACATAAGCTTGGCCATATTCAAACATGTTTTTCAACGAGACAACAGCTTTGTCTAATGACATACCTTGTACTTTGTGAATTGTGCATGCATATGCAAGTTTTAGTGGGAATTGTTGCCTAACATATTTTTTTACCGATTCTTGATGCTTTTCAATAGCGTAAATACCAATATCAGATTTGTCAAATTCTACTTTGATACACACTGGTTTAGAGTTCGTGCCGTCCATCACTATCTCGACCACATTTCCAAAACATCCGTTGGTTAAGCCTTTTTCAACGTCAATGTTCCTCGTCAACATAACCCTTGCTTTAACTGCAATCCATAAGTAAGGTGCTAATGAACTTTTCAATTTTGCTACTGGCTTGTCACGTACTTTAGTCTTATCTTTTGATGTATTTTGGGTGTCTTCAGCCAGAATACAAACGATACCTGTGCATTTCTTATGTAATACGTGTTTGTTCCAGTCTTGTACTTGTTTGTTAGTGGAATAAATATGGAGAACATTTTCACAATCTTCGCCTGTTTCACGGGATTGAAGTGTTTCTATATCTTTATCACACAGTTTATCCTCTTTGGATTTTACACGTAATTTATTTAGAAGGAGTGCAAATTTTGAATCATCTTTTTGCCTCATTATATCGTCGAGCTCCACTTTTTTGAAATTATCTATCCATATTGCACCTTCAAGAGTGTCTTTATATAAGGGCGTACCAAAAACAGGAGGTAGTTGATAGAAGTCGCCAACAGCTATAACAGAGATACCACCAAAAGCATTTTGATTTCGTGATTGTTTGATTTGTCTTAGGCGACCATGGATATAACACATTAACTTTTGATGTACCATTGATATTTCGTCTATGATCATAATTTGTATGTGCGCCAGTTTATTTCGAAGGGCACTTATTTTCTCTTCACTTAACGGCTGGTAAGGTAATTGTATATGAAGTGGAATAGAGAGTGCACTGTGTATGGTAGAACCGTTAATATTGAATGCAGCTACACCAGTTGGAGCAATCTTAAGTATCGGTATATCATCTGGGTTATGCAACATTCGGCCTAGAATTCGTGTTCCTTCATAATAGATGCATTTTACTAAATGACTCTTTCCAGTCCCAGCACCACCAGTAACAAAAATATGAAATGGTTCACTCTTTCCTCCATTTGCTTTGTCAAGACACCATTGTCTTATGTTGTAGAAAACTATTTTTTGCTTTTCATTCAAGGTCCTGATCAAAGAATGACCTTCATGTCTAGACATTTTTGAAGATCGAAGTTCAACACTTTGGTCATCTTTTGTTTTGGTAGATTTTAAATCAGGAATATCACGATCAGCCTCAAAATCTTCAATGTCTACATCTTCTTTGGGATATTCAAGTCTCTCCGCTTCAGTTTCAGGACATAAAAGAGCCCAAGCATTTTCTTGTGGTCCAAATTTGCATAAAAACTCTTTTGCTTCGTCAATGGCAACGGCATTCTTTTCAAATTTGTCACGGTTTTTTATCACAATCGAGCTCACTTTTTCCAGTTTTTCCCCAGATATGTTAACATAACCTCTCTGAATAAAATGTTCATAGGTTTCAAATCCTGGAGGTTTTAATTGCTCTTGTGTGCGATACGGCAGAAACAGTTGTAATAGGCTTAAATTATAATTTTCAGGTGATATTTTAGGATTGAACCGGGGATATCGTATAACTGCATCATCTGAACGTGTTCTTTTCTGAATGTATCCTAGATTTTGTTTTAATTCAAATACATTTCTGTTTCTTTTACAACGTGAAGCGTCCATCTGAGAAGTTGTTAAAATTCTGTATTCAGAACAAAAGGAAGCAAGACACATATTGTCAAATTTGGAACCATCTGGTCGAGCTTTGTACCTGTCAACCTTGCTTGTCATCCAAATATTCTCCTCGTTATCATCTGTTCGGTTTTGTATTATTTTAAGAGGTAAAGAAATTCGGATAGGGTCAGGTCCAACAGGTATATATTCAACTTTCCTTGAACATTCCTTTAGTCTCAGAGAGCAAACACGATACACACTTTCTTGTGCTGATACTTCACGGTTATGCATATACGCTTGACCAAGTTTTTTCATGCTTTGCTTTGCATCATTATTTCCTTCTTTTATTTCCGATAGTGTATGACTCAATAGCATTCCCACCTCTCTTTCAGCTTTTGACAAGTAAGATACAACATAAGAAACACAGGCAAATACATTTGAAACATATTGCAAATCCATGTTAGCATTCCAGCATCTAAGTAAGTGTGGATTAAATTGATTTATCCAGACATCTTGTGGTTGTCTTTTGAGGATTATACTTTCTTGGGATGCTAATTCAGCATATGCATTCTCAAATTGTTTTTGGGTAATACCAAGTTTTCCAAAAAGGTCAGTTGTACATTCATAGTTGGTGTCGTTTGCTAATTCATTTTTTACAGATTCCAACAATTCTTTGGCATTCTTTGGATCCGTTTCGATATCTTTATCTTCACCACCCTCGACTGGTTTCGTGATAAACGTTCTTTTGGATATTGGTCTTGGAAAATTAAATCTACACGTCGTTCCCTTCTTTTTGCATGATTTAGAATGTTTCTTACTGTGGCTCTGGACGTGTGAAACAATTTCATGTAGTTCTGGATCTTCCTTTTCTGTAGGCTTCTCGCATGAAATGTACTTATCAATGAACTGTACGACATTTTCATCCTTATCAACTCCTAATATCGGTGCATTTTCAATCCATATCAAAATATGAACATGAGGTGATCCCCTTTGTTGAAATTCAATACGATAAAAGTAATCTATGACGTTACCAATAGGTTTAGATGGTGATAATATAACTTTTTTCAAAAAAGTGTGAAATCGTTTATCAAACATTCTAGCAACAGTAACTGGATTTGATTTTAGAAGATTGCATTTGTCTGCCCAATCTAAATCGTCTATCTTTCTTGCATCGCCCGTTTGTCTGAGTAGTGTATTCATTATTTCAGGCCATCTCAAATCAGCTGAAGAAAATGATCCGAACCAGGTTGGTTTACCAAGTTGTCGAACCATTGCTAGAACATCTTTCTGTGCATTTTGCCAGTATGGTGGTGTGCCACGAATTTGTTTCAAGAATCTGTACCCTTTGTCCGCTTTTAGTATTTCATAAACTTTATCCACATTTTTGAAATCGGATGCAGTGATAGAAGAGAAATCATCCTTTCTGTTTGAACCCTGTCTTAATGCAATAGAAACCTGTGACAAAACTTGCTGCATTTCATAAATATACTGGGCATAAAAGATGTAATCAGTGTTTTGAGCAAATCTGTTATCCACATGCATCAATCTATTTTGCAAATAACGACCCAAGGTTATGTTTTCACTTCTACCATCATGGAATGTTGGCTGACCCTTTGGAAATAATGACGGAAAGCATTTTGCTTCATTGCTTTCATCTTTCAGTATTGATACAGGACTGTTTCCTTCACAAGGAGCACAACAAAGTATTTCATCAAAACATTGATCTAAAATTTCCTGTCCAATATTTGTTGGTTGTAAACATGTATCTAACTGAATCCCACATAACCGCTCTTCCGAATCATCTTCAACATCGTTTTTGTGCAATGGTTGACCATGTAAACTGTCAATAGGATTGTTTTCTTCAGGGTTTGTGTCTTTTGGCAAGATGTGCTCATCAATTGCTGAGTCTTCTATTTCAACATCGTCTTCGTGTATGTCATTATTCTGTGAAAAGGAATTTTCCCAATCGTTATCAATGGTGACATCAAAATACCACTTATTGTTTTCTTTCAAGTACTGTAGTGCATTTAACACTTTAGATTTATTCACATATTTGTATTTGTAATAGCTTTTGTATGACAATTTCCTTTTCAATTTAACACGAATCGTTTGGTCTTCGGTCTCTGGTCTAGGCAACATTTCCACTGTTTCATTTGTGTTTGAAGGTACACACACAACTGGACCATGCACTCCGTTTTGAGCACCTTTGGGCAAAGCCATCAATTTCATGAAAGGGATATGCAATCCAATTAAATGCTGTTCTAACTTGTTTAACTGTGCAATTTCTTCCGGAACATCATGTAGTTGTAGATTGTTTATATTTGCTTCTGCAGGTAGTTTTCCAGCTCGTAATTTGTTGTGGCAGGTGAAACAAATCCATAAAAATGATCTACCAGATTTTGTTATCTCACATATTAGGGTGCATTGCGGATTACAGACATGCACATATTTGTCACTGATACAAGTAGTGTCCGTATATTTGCTTTTAATGCATTTCATTACCTGGCTTTTGAAGAGAAGTTTGAAACACACAGAGCACACATATTCTGGTCCACCACAAGTAATTTGTCGAAAGTGCTTTATAACATTATGTAAATCGGTCATTTTCAGTTTATTACGTTCAGCTCTTTTCAAGTTACGTTTCAGTACATTTTGCCTGTACTTATCGATTCTTCGGTATTTCTTTTTTAAGGACATTGACCTTTTCTGTTTGAATTCTGTATTGCTATAGTTGTCTTTCGACACACTCTTCATTAATGCCTTGTGCTGTTGTCTGAAATGTGGATTGGCATATCTTTTCCTAATGGTTGCCTTGTGCTGTTGTCTGAAATGTGGATTGGCATATCTTTTTCTAATTTTTGCCTTGTGCTGTTGTCTGAAATGTGGATTGGCATATCTCTTTCTCATGACATTTCCCATTGTTGCCTTGTGCTTTTGTCTGAAATGAGGATTTGCATATCTCCTTCTCATGACATTTCCCATTGTTGCCTTGTGCTTTTGTCTGAAATGAGGATTTGCATATCTCCTTCTCATGACATTTCCCATTGTTGCCTTGTGCTTTTGTCTGAAATGAGGATTTGCATATCTCCTTCTCATGACATTTCCCATTGTTGCCTTGTGCTTTTGTCTGAAATGAGGATTTGCATATCTCCTTCTCATGACATTTCCCATTGTTGCCTTGTGCTGTTGTCTGAAATGAGGATTGGCATATCTCTCTTTCATGACATTTCTCATTGCTGCCTTGTGCTGTTGTCTGAAATGGGGTTTCGAATATTTTTTTTTCATACTATTTTTCATGTTTGCTTTATGTACACCTTTAAATTGTGGATTCTCGTACCGAATTCTCGATGTTGATTTAACTTTATCCCTGAACCTTTCATTTGACAAATATTTTTCTTTAACGATTTTGATTTTTCTGCTTTTATACTCTATGTCAGAGTGGTATTTTTCTTTCATGGCATTAAGATGCCTGTTCCTAAAGGATTCACCACATATATGAATTTTATTTTGTTTTCGCTTTCCATTGGTGTCTTTGTTTATTTCAAAGAAATGTTTGTCGTGATACTTTTGGTTTTGTGCAATCTTTGTCCTCAGAATTTGTTGTGATTTATAAGCTTTATCATTCGCATATCTAACCTTCATTGCATTTGATTTCCTTGCTTTGCGAGCTATTGTACTCTGTAAACGTTTTTCTTTCTTCATGATACTATTTTCTTTATTTGCCTTAGCTCGTTTTTCCCTCATGATATCTCTGCTCTGTTTGTTCCTTTGACCATAACCCTTTTTTTTTTTTCGTTTTTTTTTTTTTTTTTCAGAATTCATGTTAATCTCTTCTTTTTGATTATTCTTGTATATTCTGTGACGAATATTAGATTGAGATGATTGAACTGACAAAACAACATCGTAATGTATTCTTTGTGTATGTCTCAAATAAATTCCTTCGTCAGAGGTAACCTTTCCAAGTTGTACATCCTTGCCCGAAAATATACTCCATTTAAAGTTTTGCTCATCATATATGTATATATCAGTTCCAATCAAATTTGCCAAAACCATAATCTCCATTTCGGTAGCCCAGGTACCATTTTGAAATACTTTGCTCTTTGTCACGTAATTTGAAACGTTGGCAAAACCATCTCTCAAACGATTCTCAAATTTGTTCTTGTTTTTTAAAAGATGGACAACAATAGCTTTTCTCACAAGTAAGTGATTATTTTCGTTTCCTGATAAGTAAACTGAAATAGCACGAAAGAAGCAATTTCCATCACCCATAATATGTTTGATTGTACATGGATGTTCTATAGGTGTGCATGTTTCAGCTCCATTATTAGAAGTTGGTGTAATATCGCGAATGTTTAACTTTGTGCATGATTCGGTCCTTTTCATTTCATTCAGTGGTGCAAAGTACAAGGCCGTTTGCTGTATTTCTTCTAATATTATCATATCATCAGAGTCTTTATCAAATTTCCCTGTACTAATTTTTATTACATCCTTTTCTTTTCTAGCACTGCCTCTTGTGATGACCTTTGGTTCATTCAATTTTGAATCAGTCATATCCCGATTGGATTCTGCTTGGTAATCATGATTTCTAGAATTGTTCCTTTGTGACGTTCGTCTGAGTTTTTTGCGGTCAGAACTAAGTTGAGCTCCATTTTCAAGTTCAGTCCATTTTCGTTTTCCATTCGATTTCTTGGAAACGCTTTCAATTAATTTGGCTTTTGCATCTTTTTTCAAACTGGTTGTCCTTCTTTTTGTTTGTTCATCTTCCATTTTAGAGTGTTTTAAGTTTTCATCTACAGAGCTGTCTATTGTCACAGTCACTTCCGTTTTATTGGCAAAACAATGGTCTCCGAATTCCGTTTCTTGTAATTTTCTCAATTCAACCCTTGCATTCTTTAATGACAATAGTTGGCCATTGTAGTCATGTTCATCGGGAAGTTTAGGTTTACTCGTTTTGTGCAAATCATCAGTCGTTTCTTGAGTAAGCTCAATAATGTGTTCCTTTTTTGGATTTCTATTATGTTTTAGATTTGGTGCTTTATATTGCTGTTTCTTTTCATCAGAATGTGTTGGGCATTGAGACGTTGTGCTATATTGTGTAGTTGAGGACATATTCTGACAAGAAGAAATGCCTTGTAATATAGGAAAACCGGTTAATGTCTCATTCTTACCGGATATTGCTTGTACTGATACTCCAGTTACTTCAAAATAATGGTTCATATGACAACTCAATGTCTTTGCTAATGTCATACAATGTTTGTAAACCCCTTGCCAGCTTGGTGTATGAAGTAAGATGCTGTACCCATTTTGACTTAGAAAGCCTCGATTGCTTCTTGAATGCGAATCAAATATAAAATACCCTTCATGTCCTGTTATAACTACAAATGTGTTGTTGGCGAAGGTTACAAAATGGGCATCATAAGTCTTACACAGTTGTTGCTCGAATGCCTGTTCTAATGTCACAAAACCAAGTTCTTTATTATGCGATTGAACATCCAATAGCTGTCCTAAAATTGTTTCGTGGTATACAATCGTAAAATAGTCATTCCAGTCATCATATCCATCCAATTCCGTAGGTAATTGATTCATGGCTAAGTAATCCGTTGTGACTGAAGTGCTTTTCCTTATATTGGTATACAAATTATCACCTATTGTCAAAATTCGATCTAGATCACAACTCTTCCATTGGTTGGCTTTCTTTGACTTGCTGTTTAACACTGCAATTAAAAAATTACAAACACATTGTTTTCCGCTTGAACTGCCAAATCTTGGATGGCCCTGATTGAACGTTCCCTGAGCAATAATCGTTTTTTGTAAATTTACCTTCGTACCCGTTTTGTTATGTTCGTTTGACTGGGTTTTATTCGTAGGACTGGCATTCTCATAGGATATAGGATTGAAGTGGTATTCTGTGCGTATTTTTTTCTGAAACTGGGATGGGTCATTTGTTATACGACTTTCATGACACTTTTGCTTATAGGCTTTGTCCACCTTGTTTGTTTTACTCGTTTGTTTCATGCCTTTTCTTTCAGAAGTTTCACAAACATTCGATATCTTTTGTCTAATTAACATAGATACTTTTGGAGCAACAGACGATCCAATTTTCTTTTCACTTTCATCGGTCACTGAAACTACATGGATGCTTTTTTGGGGAGCCTCAACTGTTCGCAAACCATTGATGGGAATGTTTATATTATCACTCTCATTTTTTGATGCCATTTTGGATAATTCTTTAGGACATAGTGGTGTGCTTGTAGTGTATTTCTCTTGATATTGTGGAGCATCAGATGCAAGTGTGTTCTCCTTTTCAGTTCCATTGTGCTGTTCGTTGGGATTATCGCAGTGAAATGATTGTACTGACAAAACAACATCGTAATGTATACGTTGTGTATTTCTCAAGTAAATTCCTTCGTCAGAGGTAACCTTTCCAAGTTGTACATCCTTGCCCGAAAATATACTCCATTTAGTGTTCTGCTCGTCATATATGTATATATCAGTTTCAATCAAATTTGCCAAAACCATAATCTCCATTTCGGTAGCCCAGGTACCCCTTTGAAATACTTTGCTCTTTGTCACGTAATCTGAAACGTTAGCAAAACCATCTCTCAAACGTGTCACAAATCTGTTCTTGTTTTTCAAAAGATGGACAACAATAGCTTTTCTCACAAGTAAGTGGTTGTTCTCGTTTCCTGATACACAAAATGATATGGCACGAAAGAAGCAATTTCCATCACCCGTTACATGTTTGATTGTACATGGATGCTCAATAGGTTGACATGTTTGACCTTCATTATCAGAAGTGGGTGTGATCTGTTGAATGTTTAACTTTGTGCAATATTCTTTCTTCTTCATTTCATTCACAGGTGAAAAGTGCAAGACAGACTTTTGTATTTCTCCTAGTATTATCAAGTCATCAGGGTCTTCATCAAATATGCTTGTAGTCATACTTGTTACATCCTTTTCTATTTTCGTAGTGCTCATTTCCGTCACGTTTGGTTCATCCAACTTTAAATCGAGCGATGAATCCTGAGAGGATTCTGCTTTATTCTTACGAGTTCCAGAAATGCTTGTATGTGACGTATGTGTGATTTTCTTGCTGTCTGATGTAAATTCTGTCTCATTCCCAAGGATATTCCATTTCCGTCTCCCATTCGATTTGTTGGAAGTGCTTTCAAATGCTTTGTCTTCGGATTGTTCTTTGAAAGTATTGATTTCACTCTTTTCTTTTCCCTCTTCCTGTTGCGGGTGGTTTGACTTATCATCTGCAAATACCTGTTCTTCATCGATGCTTTTTGTGGGGGTTTTAATCTTTGGAGAATCACCGATGGGGCGGTTTTCATTTGTATTTGATGTCACTGTGGATAATTGTTTGGGACATTGTGGTGCGTTGTTGGTTTTGCCTTCTTCAATTAGATTACTTGTAGATGCAAGTGTGTTCTTTTGTACAGTTTCACTGTCGTCATCTTTGTTTGTGTCCTTCGAACATTGCGATATATTGTCCTGTTGAGGGTCATGTACTTTCACTTGGATGAGTCTGTATGCTACACTATTTGGAAGATTCGTTATATGTGCCAATTGTAAACAAAATGCGTAAGCACCTGTCCATGTGTTCGTGTGCATCAACATGTGTCGTCCACCTATTTCTTTTTGTGCATGTGTGTCAAAGATATAATATCCAGTGGTATGAGGCATTATAACAAAAGTATGTTCGTTAAATTCGACTAGGCATCCATCTGACTTTTGTTGTGTATCTAGTGCATCTTGTAGGGCATTGATCAACGGAACTTTACCAGAGGGTACATTTGTTTCAGTGTGTTCTTGTATAAGAGGACCGGTGTGGGATTCACAAATTTCTAACTCAAAACATTTGTCAAAGGCATGAATTATCTTTCCACTAGGATTGTTGGCCGATTCACGTGGATCATCCGGTATATCAGCGTCTTTAGCACATGTCACGATAGTATCAAGATTTGAAGAGGTCCATTTGCTCATGTCGTTGTTCTTAGAAAAAAGTGTAGCCATCACACCAATTTGATAACTATGGTCGGAAGATATTTGACTTTCTTGTTCATTCTCTTTTACAGGAGTGCTCAAACTCTTTACAAAAACTCTATTACTATTGTTATCTTCGTTTTCTTTGGTGGAGTGTTTTCCTGTTTTGTCGTTGGCAAGGTCGTTCTCATTGGTGGTGATGTTCTTTTCTGTTGAGTCGTTGGCAAGGTCTTTATTATTTCCATTTTGAGATTGCTTCAAATGTGATTTTTGTTTTCTTCTTGTTGATCTTTTGTACAAGTATGCCATTGCTTTCCCAATGTACGTGACACCTTTCTCTCGACCTTTGCCTTTGTCCATGCTAGAATATGGGTCATTATTCGCATTCGTTGCTTTACGGGACACACCTCTTTCATTAAGCGGCTTAGTTCTCCTTGTCTTTACCGTTCTCCAAATTTCGGCATTATCATCAGCAGTTACATCAGTTCGATCATAATTGGTTCTCTTCCTAAATGTAGTTCTTGTGAATGTCGTTTTAATGTCACTTGTACACGATTGGCAATCATTATCTTCGATTCTGTTACTATTCTGACATTCATCAGACTTCCTTTTCTTTGTGGTTGATTGGTTTGGCGAAAGTAGTCTTTTCTTGCCCCGAGGAATATGCTTTTTCCCGCTTGATGAAGATTTGTTTATCTTGTCTTGTGCACGAGTTATAGGACTTGGCTGTGCTGCGTGGTCATTATCATTATTGTCTTTCGTTAGATGTTCGTACATGTTTACGTCAATAGGGATACCAAATTGGTCGTATAAGCGCTTAGACAAATTGTTGTTACCACAATAGCAACATATCCATACTACTTGAGCATTGGTCAACTCTTCTGCAAAAGGTAATCCCATACATGGCACATGGTAATGGTTCAAGCATGTTTCACAGGTTGTTTTGTTCTCATTCTCTTGAATATCTAGGCCACAGACGCAACAATCCCCATAGCCTTTCATGATATACGTGTTACTATTCGGTCCAAGTGATGTGTCCGTTTCCAACATGGTTTTAATGATTAGCCGTACAAATTGATACGATTTGGCTCAGAACTTCACGTATATAATTTAGACGGAAAAAATGCAATCTCTTGGCTTATATCTATATGATATATAGTTCAATATATAATGCGTTTTCTTTTTGTATTAATGATTATAACATAGGCTTACACACATTCGTGCATATACTCGGAACTTTAGTAATCAGGTTTATCTCACCGTCACTCTTTTTTATATGTACTTAGCACACTTTGCTTATTTTGATCTTCACGTTCTCACAAAACCCCTTGTTTACTCGATTATAAACAAATTTTACGTCACTTTTGGTTTCACGTTCTTGAAATTTCTTTCCTCAACAATCAATCACACTGTGCCTCTTCTATCAAACAACTCTGCTAAATTATTTGCGTTCCTGTAAGTTACACAAAGACTATCTTGCCGCTTTTCAATGAATCAGACTCACTCCTTTATTTAGTCTCTCTTACAATCTCGAATATACCACTATGCTCAATTATCTGTTTCTTGACAGTCAGTTTCGCTTTTCCTATAGTCTCTTATGCAATCTCCCGTTTTTTTGTGTGCAATATTTGTATTGTCTTTAACGTTCTATATAATATACACACACAACCTTGTCACCAATCTTTGAAAATTCCACCAGTTTATAATTCAAAGCAACTCACCACAGCCCAAAGTTGTTTTTTTAATATCAGAAAATTCACTCTTTATCATTCATTTATTTACATTAAGCTTAACAACTCGTATACCAAAATATCATTCACTTTTACACCAAGAATTAAAGAAATTCACACGTTTACACTTTTTAAGGAATTGTAATCAGTTATTTAATATTCGTTTCAAGTCTTTTCCAATTCGTTCCAAATTTTTTCCAATTCGTTTCAAGTCTTTTCCAATTCGTTCAGATCTTATTGCAAGCGTTATTGGGATGAATCGTTCATGAAAAAATGAGGTGAAATGGATGAAATGAGCTCACAGCTGTGATAAATTCTTATGAAAAATGAACATGTAATGATTTTTTTGCTTATGGGAAATGTCTTCTTAGAGGGGAGGTGAAATGAGTGGAAGTGAAAAATATTTCAGTCCAACAAGACGTCTGAAAATGGAAGGAGTGTATAGAAGTCTTTTATACAAAGAACACAAAACATATACCGTACTGAAAATCCAGGACCTGCAGACAGAGAAAAGAAAAGAAAAGAAAAAGATATGCATGAGACATAAACAAGGAGATGGAATGCTTTTTAAACCATCAGTATTGTTTGGATATATATCAGTTTATGTTAATATTTTGTTTTGATATTGAATATAAAAAAGGCCATTCAATTATGATTCATTCACATAATGTACTATAAGATGGTTAAAAGAATCCCTGCAATCTGATTGGTCAATTACTGTGTAATTATTTTTACTGGATGCACGCAATATCAACACGATATATGCAATATTGAAATCGATAACACCGATATCCCGAACAAAATGGCGAAATCGCGGCGGTGATTTGATTTTCCAGCTTCTATAAGAAAAAGAATTATCTAAATTGTTGGATGATTTAAATGTGACTAGCATGAAAAATTCAATTAAAGTATGGATTCTCAAAGTTGGAAAAGTTTGCACAAATCAAGAACGTCAATTTAGGAGACATTTTTACTGTTATAGTTCTAAACTAAGTTCTATGCTTCTGTACATACACCGACGGTGAGTTGTAAACCTAGACTTTAGTACCTTCGCTGTGGCATACAACGCCACTTTTTGGATCACTGTACTTAAGATATCCGTAACAAATTTCAATTTCTCGAGGCTGTGTTGGTGAAACTGAAGCGAGAGGGGCCAGGAAGCACCACACATAAAGCCTCAATTTCTGTACTTGATATGGACAAGATCCAGACCTCTTCTAATTTAGATTGCACCTCTCTAACACTCAAAAAAGCTTGCAAAATAAGATTTTATTGATTTAATGACTTTCTTTTGGGTTTCATGTAAAGGTCAGTTAGGCCTGACTTTATTTTGTTAAGGTTTAGGCTTAAGTCATTCTCCATTTGTTTAAATCCATTGCACTAAGTAACAACAAACAAATTATGCAAATTTAAAATTCATGCGTCCAATAATTATAATTACCAGACGCATGATTTTGCCATGCATCCAATAAATCTGTAAAATAACAAAATTTTGTATTTTTGACAATTTTGGGGGTCCCATCTTATAAAACAGATGATGCACAGGTTTAATTTGTGGGTCGGTGCAATTGTGTGCATGCGCTACCTTTGAATTTGGTCTAAAACCATTCAAAGGTACCTTGTACACACAATCCCTACCGACGCACTCAAACCTGTGCATCATTTGTATAATGACCAATGACTACTTGTGTATTAATTACAATTTTCTCAAAACTTGCTATCAAACTCTATAAAAAACATATTGAAAGGCTTTACGCAATCTTGAAATCGATATGTGTATTACAAGATAACTTTGGTGTTGAGCCCTCCTTGTCACCCATAGAATTGAGGATGCAACAAAACCTCTCCAACCTAAAAAAAAGGTAATCTTTTTTTTCCCCCCTGCTATGATTTACATCATCTTCTATTCTGACGACAAATCCTATAATTAAAGGTAAAGACCAGTTATGGTCATGCGATTGAATTGTGAAAGAAACGTTGTGGAATCGATCAGAAAAGGTTGATCATCTAGCATCTAGCATCTGCAAGGTTCTGGAATCATCAAAATGATAAGAAATTTGGCCCATTCTTCGTAAAGTTACAAGCACTATACACAGAAAGATGTATATGGGACTACCCTATATCTCTCACAGGACCATGAGAGAAACAAATTACCAAATATATGAATTAGTAGGCGGTTTCCCGGCAATTTTTTTATCATCATGTATTAGTCAAAACATATTCTTTCACATGATTGGTAATGAGAGCTTCCATTTCATGAAATTGGGGCGTTACCAATACTGGTCTTTACCTTTAATCGCAAAATATAAAGGGTGACATTTAAACCTACAGTGTACATGTAATTTCCATATAATTATAAACATTATTTTGGGTGTGTGATTTTGTACATGTGCAGAACTGTATGTATTTTTAATATTTTTTTTAAATAAAGAAATGATTTACAACCCAAAATATATGCATTTCATATTACTAATGTATTACTTTACTTTTTTTTTTTTACACCTGGAAGATTCTGGTTGAAAGCTGTCTGGTTTGATGACAAAGTGTGATGGGAACTTCCAACCTTCAATCAACTGTTGATATGTACAGTATCTGTAATACAAAATATAAATATAAAATAAAATTTAAATCATTAACATTCATATTATTTTGCATGAGTTTGAATATTTTATGAAATGAACAATTTTTGTTTCAGACACAAGTTTTCAAGGTATGTACAACTGGTATGAATTGAATGATCCCCAACACAAAATTGTGGAAAGTTATTGTTGACTACTTGTTTATAAATTGCAATTTTCTCAAAACTTGCTATCAAACTCTATAGAAAACCTATTAGAAGGCTATAAACAATCTTAAAATTGATATGTGTTTTACAAAATAGCTTTGGTGTTGAGCTCCCCTTATCACATACAATTGAAGATGCAACAAAACCTATCCAACCTTCAAAATGATATCTTCTTTTCTATATCTTAAGTAGACACACATGAAGTATATCTACGGGAATGTGCTTTCATAAAGGAGGTACAAAATCATGTCAAATTTTTATCTGATCATTCTAATTTAATGAGAGTTAATGTAGGGCCTAATTTTTTTATCCTAGCAGAAACTTCATCAGAGGCTAACTGACGAGGGAACATAAAAAACATAATACTATATACTAAACATAATACAAACATATGCATACAGCTCAGGAAGGGGGTGTAAACAGAGCAATAAAGAGGCTTTGAACGGCCAATCAAACTTGGCTGGGAATGGAGAGGAAACACACAAAAAAAAAAATATATATATATATATAGGTCATATATCATGTAAAATGTAAATAAGAATAGGGGAGGCCGGATCAAAGCAGTGATAAAGACCTTGAATAGGAAGGCATTTGGATGGGGAAAGAGAGGAAGGCATAAGAAGGAAGTAAGGAAGGCCAAATTGAGAGGGGGGGGGGGGGGGTAAACAAAGGGATGCTTACAAGAATAATGCAGACGGTCGAGAATGTGGAGAATGTGGTGATTACGGTACCATGTAGGATGGAACAGAGGCGAGGTATATGCGATGAAAGGCGGTCACAATAGGCGTGGATGGATGCGATAAAAGGCGGTCACAAGAGGTAATCTATCATTGGTAGTCTGGATGGAGACTCCCGTTTCAGGACCTCAGACCTGAGAGAGCAAACTTCCTTAATGGTTTGTGTAGCTGTCCAAATTGTAAATTAGAAAAGAAACAAATTATGCAATTGTAAAAAACTAAACAAGATGGATCTCTGACTGTGTATGCCTCCACGGCTCCGCCATTGCACATTATATATATAAAAAAGCCCCAATTAACATGCACTAAACAAATTTGTCAACTCCATTTTGATAGTAATCTGCCAAAAACATCTGATATCACAATTTTGAGCTAATCATGCATACATCCCGCCACCCCACTCCATGAATGGAGGGATACCATGAGTGCTTGTAAAATCTCCGGCTCCTATCAAAAGAAAAAGATCTACCAGTACTGACTTTACACAAGGAACTTTTGCTAAAAAAAGGGGGGGGGGGGGGGGTGCTAAAAAAGGCTTGTATACCAAAAGAAAAAGGTCTATCTGTATTGACTTTTGCTCAAAAGTTAGAATTGCTGGGAACATGCATATGCATAACCTAAATAACACTGAGTGGAGAAGCCAGGGCATACAAACAACTGAGATGTTGAACATACTGAGAATGTATCGCCCCTGGGGGGTGTTTCATAATGCTGTTCATGAAGATACACATGACTTTACAAACAACTTGAATATGAAAAGCCAAATGGGATGCTCAATCATTATTAAATACATCAACTAAAGTTGAACTGTGTAGATGTAGATTAACATTTTTATGATAACAAACATTTTTAGTGCAAAGTATTTTTTTTGCCATAATTTAATTGAGTTGATTGAAAATATCAGAAAAAACTTTGGGCATCATATCTGGCACTTCATATACAAGTCGTTCGTAAAGTCATGCGTAACTTTACGAAAGCTTTATGAAACACCCCCCTGGCAACTTTAGAGGCATAAAAAAAACCTTCCCCCTCCCAACTTACTTCAAGAATGAGCGACGGTGCAGCCAATTCCTTGCTGTTTGTATACTGCACGGAACTAAGGCATCAGCCAGATAGCTGGCCTTACAAACTTGACCGCACGTTGTCAGAGCAGGGGAAGATCTGAAAACAAACGGAAGAAACAAGAATATGTATTAAATCCAAATCACCTCTAATGACAGCTTTCCCACACACAAACAAATTACATCAAAGCTGTGCTAAGCTTAAAAATAAACTTGTTTAAAACATACAGTTGGTCTACAAAAAAAATAGAGCAAGAACCAGAGAATGATGAGGATGAACTTAATCACTGGCTTCTTGAATGGTGAGCCCATACCTGCCAACCTGAGACAAGAGAAATTAGGAGTAAATTTTTCTGAATGTCATTCATTCCCCCATGGTTGATACTGAAGTCGGCCAAACACACAATGCAAAATGCGTGTTGAAGTCCGAGTGCTGATTCTGCATCTGAAAATTGTTTCCCGTATTCTTTCTTATACTTCTGATTATGAACAGCACGAGTCTTACCCATTTTGTCCTTCAAAAATGGAGAAATCAAAGAAGAAGAATATAGTAGTAGTAATCCAAAATAAATCTGAGGAAGTCCGGTAAATAACAAGCTTCCACGATCGCAGTCATCGCACAAGCATTGAAGAAAACACGCCAATGTATACAGTGTTTATGCACGGTGTATTAACTGCACATGTAATATAAATACACGTGGGCTATACGCATGCAGTTACTATGCAACAACGCTGCATGTAGTGTATGTATTAGTACAACGTCCGCACACACTTTATCGATATAGCTTGCGCACGTGCTTCCATGTACTAGTACATGCAGTACATGAATAATGACTGCGGAACTAACGATCACGTTCGGGCTGCACTGTGTATATCTTCTATGAGCGCGAGCGCGGATGTCGGCGTGATCTGGTTATCAGTGCTGTGTTAAGCTTTAGTCTTATGCAACAGTCGTTTGTTTTAAAAATATTTTAAAATTTAAAAAAATCGGAGTTTTGAGGCATGCACTCGGAATTCGGAGTTGGTATGAAAAATGCGGAGGAACTCCTCCTAAATCAGGGTGGTTGGCAGGTATGTGAGCCCACAGGAGTAAATGGGGGAACAAGGTCTCATCCAATATTTCACCCTGCTGCAACTAGTAAATCAATACAGTCACCTAGAGATCCTAGGACCTATAGAATTATGTCAAAGATCGGTTGGGAAAATTAAAATGATGGCTAACTGGAGTGTCGAGCATGCATCCATAAAAGTGTCTCATGAGAGCGGTCTTGGTTTTGCCTACGTAAAAAATGCTGCACACTCTGCATGTGATCAGGGGCCCTTTTTTTTCTTTTCAAAATGGCTGCTCAAAATGGAGGCATGGTACATTTTCTGTGACAGTCAACTATTTTTCAAGATGGCCACCAGATTCTTAAATTTGTAAAATCAGATAGTGATCCATTTTAGCAGTGTTTTTCATGGTTTTTTTCTTTAAAAAATTAAATTACAAAAAAAAAGAAAAACAAAAGGGGGAGGCGGCCTCCAAAAAGAAAGCGGGCAGGAAACTAAACATGTGTATCTGTTTTAATGGCCTAAATGACCTCTACTGATTCTCAACATTTCAAACACCACTGAGTTCACTCAAAAGTTCTTTAGTGACAATTGATGACACCTACTAAATAGCAGGTAAAGACAATCTTTTCAAATTACCCATGATAACAAATATTCCTTAAAAATACAAAACATGAATCTGCCAAACAAGCCAGTCATCATTCTGTTATATTTTGGTCGCCACGCATGCCCGCAAGCACACTTAATCCTCATGTAAAATCATTAACACAAATCCATCAAAATGCGTGACTAGACAGAACGGAAAAAACCCAGCGGCAGTATATTTACATGATTTGGAGCTGTGAATCAGCACAAAATTACAGAACTGAATTATTGCAGTCATGTTGTAGGTTAAAAGCATGATTATGGGGCACCACATTCAATAGTTAGTATGATTCAACATTATTTTTTCCCATGTGTAAACGTATGCAGTAATCGATGCCTTTCATCCCTACAAATCAAAACGCATAGAGCCTGGAGGGCATAAAAGAGCTGACAGGGCTGTCAACCCTACCGCATTTGGAGGGAGTCTCACGCCGACCCAAAAGCATGTAGCGGGAGACTCCCGCCACCCCTAATTTTGCTGGATTTGGCACTAATATTTTCTCCAAAAAAAAATCTCCCTCCAAGCAGTTTCCCAAAGTTGACAGCCCTGAGAGCATGTGCCATTCAATTCATATTTGAATACAGACCACTCCGCACGCACGCCGAGTAGCCGAGAAGCCTGTTTCAAATCGGGCAAAGCTAGATTTCCATGCAATCGAAACCAGGCTGACCAGATTAAACGTTAACAAAAAACAGAAATACGAAGTTGTAAACCATCCAGAGGCTCCTAATAAATTGGGTTACGGTACTGATTAATTAATTATATCATTACAAATTTTTATTCAGTTATGGATAACTGATTTTCTTATAAAACTGAAACTATGGCATATTTATTCAGTACACCAGTTTACAGTTACAACAGTGCCATGCGCTGACATGAGCGCAATTTTAATAAACTGGTAAACATACGGGAAAACAAACCACTGACCTCTAGAGGTCAATTCTCGGGTAAATTAAGCAAAACCCATGCAAATATGTTGTGAGCACACAGCGCAGGCAGTGACGCAACAATACATGCACATCTGGAAACATTGATGACACTGCCTGCGCTGTGTGCTCACATCATATGTGCATGGGCGCTATCTAAATTTACGTGATAACCACTGACCACTAAAGGTCAATGTTTTGTTTACCTGTAAATTAAAATGGGGCCCATAACTGTAAACTGGTGTATACTGAATGAACGCCATTAAACTAATACCAACAACAACAACAATACATATCGGTATCTGTTATAACACATCAAGGATATACTAGGCGTAATTGCAGTATACCCTACCATATTGTTAGTCTTCAAACATTAGCCATAGATATAGATTGTGATTTTATTGTTTGCGATAACGGTGATACAGGTATTAAAGATTAAATGCAAGTGTTTGTATTCATTTGGTGGATGAAAAGTTAATTATACGCCGTTTTGTGCGTCATTGCAGCGCTGAATGTGGTGTGTTCATCAGAAATTTGTAACTAGACTGGTAGTGGTCATTGGTCGTTTCTAATATTTGTCAAATTGTGGGTTCTACATGTAAATCTGTGCCCCCGTAAAACCGTGGTAAGGTATTCTGCAAATGTTCAGACTTCAGAGTTATTAACTGTTTAGACGTCTAAGTTTCTCATTTTGCCTTGTATCACAGCAAATACACAAATAATTACATTCTGTAAAAATGCACCATTTTAAGCATATTTCTAAAATATTTCATTGTTTACCATACATTTCACACTTTCAGTTTCATAACCCAGTTTTGTAGAAGTACACATACCGTAGCCTATACCGTGCGAGTCAAAAAAAGTCACACACACCCATACACGCGCACAAATGTTCGTTGATATTTGTTATTTGATATGTAATACATGTGTGGCATGATTAATTTTGTTAGGGATGTTATTTGGATCTGCAAAGACCGAATTAATACCCAAATCCCAATTGTTTTATTCAAACATCACATAGATCTAAGCAACTTTGGCGCAAGTCGATTTTTGCACTCTTGCAAACAATGCCTCCTGTTCATCCAAGTGTGAACACATAGATCTACCACTCAAAAATGGTACCAAATGATTTGGAATAAAACACTCTTTCATAAGATGTATAATAATTTACTGTTGATAGATAATTTTTTTAATAATTATCGATTTTCTAGATGTAAACTTATTTTGGAGACACACTGTATAGCCACCACACATACGACCTAGAGGATCCGGGCTAACTCGGACCAGGGGACAACTCGGCCCAGCTGCAAAAACGGTCATTTTTTGACATTTTACCCCAACTCTAACCCTAACCCACACATAGGAGCATCACTATCCTGGCTGTGTAGTAAAAGCTGTGCTTTTGATTCTCAACATTTCAAACACCACTGTACAAAACTCAACTGATTTCACTCAAAATCGGTACTTTAGTGACAATTGATGACACCTAAATAGCAATGATTTAAAAATTCAAATTGTAAGTCTAGTGTCAAACTTTGCTTACAGCTGCATCGACATGATTGTGTACAGTCTATGCAATATTGTGTATGGGTCTAAAAATACCCGCCTCACAGCAAGCATGCAGTGCTAGAGGTCAAAACACTTTATCATTGACTCTCTATGCTTTGCTGGAGTGCCCTAACCCTAACCCTAAACCTAAACATGCAAAAAATGACCTTTTTTTGCAGCTGGGCCGAGTTGTCCCCTGGTCCGAGTTAGCCCGACTCCAACCTAGAATCCGAGCAAACTCGGCCCAAAGCTGCCTACAGTAGCTGCAAAAACTGTCAATTTCTTACATTAAACCCTAACCGAACGCTAACTCTAACCCAAAACCTGCAAAATTGACCATTTTTGCAGCTGAGACGAGATGTCTTTGAGCCGAGTTAGCCCGACAACACCGTAGACCTTCATTGATATAGTCTAGTCTACGTTTTATAGAACTCAGTCATACTCATAGTCATACTCCATACAACATGTAGACTTTATACATGCCAGTCTACATGCGCAGCTCCACACACACCAACATCGAACACCTTACTTCAATACTTGGCTTTGGGCAGTGGCGCTTTCCATTAAAATAATTGTTACAAAATATAATTATAAACAGGTCTACCAAAATAAATACGATAATTGTTACAAAATTAGAACTTACCAAATATCACTATCAGTATCAGTTTCCACTAAACTGTCGGCAGGATAACGGGCATCAATTGAGAACACGAGAACAATCCACAAAAGGTCGAAGAAAGGCTCCAACTCGAAAATCTTGTCAGCATTCGATCGAGAACTTGTCTGTAATTTCGTGTATTGAATCGAAGGCATGCACTGTGTGCATGTGCGCGACGAGGTGCCGGTGACGCATGCAGCATGCAAAAGCGTAAGCGCAGCAAGCTCAACGAACCCAAACAAACCAAGCTGCTCTAATGTCAAAGGTTAAGGGAGTATGGTACGCCGAATGTACTTTTATATTTTTACACCACAATTATTTTCCACACACACACACACGTTAAAAGGTATGACAAATATCATGAATCTTCATGACATTGTTTTTTTCTAGCAGTATCTCGCTTTTTTTTTTGCTCTATTTTCTCTAAAATTTTAGTTGACCAGCCCACCTATACTTGTTCCAAACAAGTATTACATGTCTAGTCAGGTGGGCTGTATCTAATACAGACCACCTTATAATGTTGTTAAAATTGCCTTTATTATTATTTATCAGGTGGGCTGTATCTAATACAGACCACCTTATATTTTTGTTAAAATTGCCTTTATTATTTATTATCAGGTGGGCTGTATTTAATACAGACCACCTTATATTTTTGTTAAAATTGCCTTTATTTATTTATTATTATCAGGTGGGCTGTATTTAATACAGACCACCTTATATTTTTGTTAAAATTGCCTTTATTTATTTATTATTATTATTTATTTATTTTTCTTATTTTGACCCACTTTTTTGTTAGCAAGATAACTTTGAAATGGTTCAATCAAATGCTTTGATATTTGGCACACATATGTATAGGCATATGGACAAGACACGGTGAGGGTTTCAACCTTGACCTTGACTGATGACGTCATCTAGGCGCCATTTTGTGAAATTTTCTGAAAATCAACTCATGATCATATCTTCATAACCAAAAGTAATTTCTCATTCATATTTATCAAGATCAAGGTCAATATCCGTCCGGTCAATTTCAGGTCAAAAAACGCGCGCGTGCGCCTACGTCCGCGCGTCAGTGCGCGCGCAAAAAAATTAAATGCTCAAAATCGTCTCAAAGTTATTTTGCATACGTTTCAGGTCATTTTAAGCATTTTATAAAAAAACGCGCACACGCGCATGCGCGCGCGTTTTCGCGCGTAACACCATTACAAAACATAGAATCGCCATTTTTTTTCTTTCATGATATTTCTCATATTTTTTCAAGGAATTTGATACCATGTTTATCTTTTTATGACCATTATTAACAAGATGAGCGTCAATTCAAGATAAATGTCATTGCGCGCGAGCTCTTTTAATACATAGCATATATAGGCAAAAACATGCCTATACAAAATCGGTTATAGCTCTTTGGAATGCACCGGGATCCTCAATTTTTTTTCATATTTAAATAGAGTATGAGTCGGAGATATGATTCCATGTCTAATTTGGCCATTAAGTGTATCGTGACATCATCACAATGGCCTTGGAACTCAAAATACGAATTTGCATATTATGACGTCAGCATATTTATGTAAAATTGATTGTATCTCTGTAAATATTGATCAATTTTCTTCAAAATTTCGATATGTTGTAGCTAAGACAATTCTCTACGAGCGCAGTAATAACTATTTTTCATTTTGATGACGTCATCATAGTGAAAATTTAGATTAAAGGCCTCATGTCAAAAACTTCATAATTTGTGTGTTATGCCTATAGAAGGTGAATTTAGTACACGTTATGAATCTACATGATATTTGTTTTTTAAGAATTTGTAAGCATTCTTAAGTTGCGTGTAATGCCTATGGAAGTTGAATTTCGTTCACATCATTAATCTACATGACATTGTTTTTTTTAGCAGTATCTCGCTTATTTTTGCTCTATTTTGTCTCAAATTTTAGTTGACCAGCCCACCTATACTTGTTCCAAACAAGTATTATATGTCTAGTTATTTATTTATTTTTCTTATTTTGACCCACTTTTTTGTTAGCAAGATAACTTTGAAATGGTTCAATCAAATGCTTTGATATTTGGCACACATATGTATAGGCATATGGACAAGACACGGTGAGGGTTTCAACCTTGACCTTGACTGATGACGTCATCTAGGCGCCATTTTGTGAAATTTTCTGAAAATCAACTCATGATCATATCTTCATAACCAAAAGTAATTTCTCATTCATATTTATCAAGATCAAGGTCAATATCCGTCCGGTCAATTTCAGGTCAAAAAACGCGCGCGTGCGCCTACGTCCGCGCGTCAGTGCGCGCGCAAAAAAATTAAATGCTCAAAATCGTCTCAAAGTTATTTTGCATACGTTTCAGGTCATTTTAAGCATTTTATAAAAAAACGCGCACACGCGCATGCGCGCGCGTTTTCGCGCGTAACACCATTACAAAACATAGAATCGCCATTTTTTTTCTTTCATGATATTTCTCATATTTTTTCAAGGAATTTGATACCATGTTTATCTTTTTATGACCATTATTAACAAGATGAGCGTCAATTCAAGATAAATGTCATTGCGCGCGAGCTCTTTTAATACATAGCATATATAGGCAAAAACATGCCTATACAAAATCGGTTATAGCTCTTTGGAATGCACCGGGATCCTCAATTTTTTTTCATATTTAAATAGAGTATGAGTCGGAGATATGATTCCATGTCTAATTTGGCCATTAAGTGTATCGTGACATCATCACAATGGCCTTGGAACTCAAAATACGAATTTGCATATTATGACGTCAGCATATTTATGTAAAATTGATTGTATCTCTGTAAATATTGATCAATTTTCTTCAAAATTTCGATATGTTGTAGCTAAGACAATTCTCTACGAGCGCAGTAATAACTATTTTTCATTTTGATGACGTCATCATAGTGAAAATTTAGATTAAAGGCCTCATGTCAAAAACTTCATAATTTGTGTGTTATGCCTATAGAAGGTGAATTTAGTACACGTTATGAATCTACATGATATTTGTTTTTTAAGAATTTGTAAGCATTCTTAAGTTGCGTGTAATGCCTATGGAAGTTGAATTTCGTTCACATCATTAATCTACATGACATTGTTTTTTTTAGCAGTATCTCGCTTATTTTTGCTCTATTTTGTCTCAAATTTTAGTTGACCAGCCCACCTATACTTGTTCCAAACAAGTATTATATGTCTAGTTATTTATCAGGTGGGCTGTATCTAATACAGACCACCTTATATTTTTGTTAAAATTGCCTTTATTATTTATTATCAGGTGGGCTGTATCTAATACAGACCACCTTATATTTTTGTTAAAATTGCCTTTATTATTTATTATTATTTATTTATTTTTCTTATTTTGAACCACTTTTTTGTTAACAAGATAACTTTGAAATGGTTCAACCAAATATCTTAAAATTTGGCACACATATGTATAGGCATATGGACAAAACAAGGTAACGTTTTCAACCTTGACCTTGACTGATGACGTCATCTAGGCGCCATTTTGTGAATTTTTCTGAAAATCAACTCATGATTATATCTTCATAACCAAAACGTATTTCTCATTCATATTTATCATGATCAAGGTCAATATCAGTCCGGTCATTTTCATGTCAAAAAACGCGCGCGTGCGCGTACGTCCGCGCGTCAATGCGCGCGCAAAATTTTTAAATGCTCAAAATCGTCTCAAATTTATTTTGCATACGTTTCAGGTCATTTTAAGCATTTTATAAAAAATCGCGCGTACGAGCATGCGCGCGCGTTTTCGCGCGTAACACCATTAAAAAACATAGAATCGCCATTTTTTTTTCTTTCATGATATTTCTCATATTTTTTCAAGGAATTTGATTCCATGTTTATCTCTTTATGACCATTATTAACAAGATAAGCGTAAATTCAAGATAAATGTCAGTGCGCGCGAGGTCTTTTAATACATAGCATATATGGGCAAAAACATGCCTATACAAAATCCGTTATAGCTCTTTGGAATGCACCGGGATCCTCAATTTGTTTTCATATTAAGATAGAGTATGAGTTGGAGATATGATTTCATGTCTCATTTGGCCATTAAGTGTATCGTGACATCATCACAATGGCCTTGGAACTCAAAATACGAATTTGCATATTATGACGTCAGCATATTTATGTAAAATTGATTGTATCTCTGTAAATATTGATCAATTTTCTTCAAAATTTCGATATGTTGTAGCTAAGACAATTCTCTACAAGCGCAGTGATAACCATTTTTCATTTTGATGACGTCATCATAGTGAAAATTTTGATTAAAGGCCTCATGTCAAAAACTTCATAATTTGCGTGTTATGCCTATAGAAGGTGAATTTAGTTCACGTTATGAATCTACATGATATTGTCTTTTAAGAATTTGTAAGCAGTATGTCGCTTATTTTTGCTCTATTTTGTCTCAAATGTTAGTTGATCAGCCCACCTATACTTGTTCCAAACAAGTATTATATTTTATTTTTCTTATTTTGAACCACTTTTTTGTTAACAAGGTAACTTTGAAATGGTTTAACCAAATATCTTGAAATTTGGCACAAATATGTATAGGCATATGGACAAAAGAAGGTAAGGTTTTCAACCTTGACCTTGACTGATGACGTCATCTAGGCGCCATTTTGTGAATTTTTCTGAAAATCAACTCATGATCATATCTTCATAACCAAAAGGTATTTCTCATTCATATTTTTAATGATCAAGGTCAATATCAGTCCGGTCAATTTCATGTCCAAAAACACGCGCGTGCGCGTACGTCCGCGCGTCAGTGCGCGCGCAAAATTTCAAAATGCTCAAAATCGTCTCAAATTTATTTTGCATACGTTTCAGGTCATTTTAAGCATTTTATAAAAAATCGCGCGTACGAGCATGCGCGTGCGTTTTCGCGCGTAACACCATTACAAAACATTGAATCGCCATTTTTTTTCTTTCATGATATTTCTCATATTTTTTCAAGGAATTTGGAACCATGTTTATCTCTTTATGACCATTATGAACAAGATGAGCGTAAATTCAAGATAAATGTCAGTGCGCGCGAGGTCTTTTAATACATAGCATATATGGGCAAAAACATGCCTATACAAAATCCGTTATAGCTCTTTGGAATGCACCGGGATCCTCAATTTTTTTTCATATTAAGATAGAGTATGAGTCGGAAATATGATTCCATGTCTCATTTGGCCATTAAGTGTATCGTGACATCATCACAATGGCCTTGGAACTCAAAATACGAATTTGCATATTATGACGTCAGCATATTTATGTAAAATTGATTGTATCTCTGTAAATATTGATCAATTTTCTTCAAAATTTCGATATGTTGTAGCTAAGACAATTCTCTACAAGCGCAGTAATAACCATTTTTCATTTTGATGACGTCATCATAGTAAAAATTTTGATTAAAGGCCTCATGTCAAAAACTTCATAATTTGCGTGTTATGCCTATAGAAGGTGAATTTAGTTCACGTTATGAATCTACATGATATTGTCTTTTAAGAATTTGTAAGCAGTATGTCGCTTATTTTTGCTCTATTTTGTCTCAAATTTTAGTTGACCAGCCCACCTATACTTGTTCCAAACAAGTATTATATGTCTAGTTTATTATTTATTTTTCTTATTTTGACCCACTTTTTTGTTAACCAGATAACTTTGAAATGGTTCAATCAAATACCTTGAAATTTAGCACACATATGTATAGGCATATGGACAAAACGCGGTAAGGTTTTCAACCTTGACCTTGACTGATGACGTCATCTAGGCGCCATTTTGTGAAATTTTCTGAAAATCAACTCATGATCATATCTTCATAACCAAAAGTTATTTCTCATTCATATTTATCATGATGAAGGTCAATATCAGTCCAGTCAATTTCAGATCAAAAAACGCGCACATGCGCGTACGTCCGCGCGTCAGTGCGCGCGCAAAAATTAAAAATGCTCAAAATCGTCTAAAATTTATTTTGTATACGTTTCAGGTCATATTAAGCATTTTATAAAAAATCGCGCGTACGAGCATGCGCGCGCGTTTTCGCGCGTAACACCATTACAAAACATAGAATCGCCATTTTTTTTCTTTCATGATATTTCTCATATTTTTTCAAGGAATTTGATACCAGGTTTATCTCTTTATGACCATTATTAACAAGATGAGCGTAAATTCAAGATAAATGTCAGTGCGCGCGAGCTCTTGTAATACATAACATACATGGGCAAAAAAATGCCTATACACAATCCATTATAGCTCTTTGGGATGCACCCGGACCCCAATTCTGTTTTAATATTTGAAAAGAGTATGAGTCAAAAATATGATTTCATGTCTCATTTGGCCATTAAATGTATCGTGACATCATCTTAATGGCCTTGGAACTCAAAATACGAATTTGCATATTATGACGTCAGCATATTTATGGAAAATTGATTGTATCTCTGTATATATTGATTGATTTTCTTCAACATTTCAATATGTTGTAGCTAAGATAATTCTCTACAAGTTCAATAATAACCTTTTTTCATTTTGATGACGTCATCAGAGTGAAAATTTTGATTAAAGGCCTCATGTCAGAAATTTCATAATTTGCGTGTTATGACTATAGAAGGTGAATTTCGTTTACGTTAAGAATCTACATGATAGTGTTTTTTAAGAATTTTCAAGCAGTATCTCGCTTAATTTTGCTCTATTTTGTTTTCAAATTTAAGTTGACCAGCCCACCTATACTTGTTCCAAACAAGTATTATGTCTAGTTTATTTTTCTTATTTTGAACCACTTTTTTGTTAACAATATAACTTTGAAATGGTTCAACCAAATATCTTTAAATTTGGCACACATATGTATAGGCATATGGACTAAGCAAGGTAAGGTTTTCAATCTTGACCTTGACTGATGACGTCATCTAGGCGCCATTTTGTGAAATTTTCTGAAAATAAACTCATGATCATATCTTCATAACCAAAAGGTATTTCTCATTCATATTTATTATGATCAAGGTCAATATCAGTCCAGTCAATTTCAGGTCAAAAAACGCGCGCGTACGCGTACGTCCGCGCGTCAGTGCGCGCGCAAAATTTTTAAATGCTCAAAATCGTCTCAAATTTATTTTGCATACGTTTCAGGTCATTTTAAGCATTTTATAAAAAATCGCGCGTATGAGCATGCGCGCGCGTTTTCGCGCGTAACACCATTACAAAACATAGAATCGCCATTTTTTTTTCTTTCATGATATTTCTCATATTTTTTCAAGGAATTTGATACCATGTTTATCTCTTTATGACCATTATGAACAAGATGAGCGTAAATTCAAGATAAATGTCAGTGCGCGCGAGCTCTTTTAATACATAGCATATATGGGCAAAAACATGCCTATACAAAATCCGTTATAGCTCTTTGAAATGCACCGGGATCCTCAATTTTTTTTCATATTTAGATAGAGTATGAGTCGGAAATATGATTTCATGTCTCATTTGGCCATTAAGTGTATCGTGACATCATCACAATGGCCTTGGAACTCAAAATACGAATTTGCATATTATGACGTCAGCATATTTATGTAAAATTGATTGTATCTCTGTAAATATTGATCATTTTTCTTCAAAATTTTGATATGTTGTAGCTAAGACAATTCTCTACAAGCGCAGTAATAACCATTTTTCATTTTGATGACGTCATCATAGTGAAAATTTTGATTAAAGGCCTCATGTCAAAAACTTCATAATTTGCGTGTTATGCCTATAGAAGGTGAATTTAGTTCACGTTATGAATCTACATGATATTGTTTTTTAAGAATTTGTAAGCAGTATGTCGCTTATTTTTGCTCTATTTTGTCTCAAATTTTAGTTGACCAGCCCACCTATACTTGTTCCAAACAAGTATTATATGTCTAGTTATTTATTTATTTTTCTTATTTCGACCCACTTTTTTGTTAGCAAGATAACTTTAAAATGGTTCAATCAAATAACTTGAAATTTGGCACACATATGTATAGGCATATAGAGATATCAAAATAACGTTTTCAACCTTGACCTTGACTGATTACGTCATCTAGGCGCCATTTTGTGAATTTAAACTTATGATCATATCTTCATAACGGAAAGTAATTTCTTATTCATATTTTGCAAGATCAAGGTCAATATTAGTCCGGTCAATTTCAGGTCAAAAAACGCGCGCGTGCGCGTACGTCCGCGCGTCAGTGCGCGCGCAAAAATTTTAAATGCTCAAAATCGCCTCAAATTTATTTTGCATACGTTTTAGGTCATTTTAAGCATTTTATAAAAAATCGCGCGTAAGAGCATGCGCGCGCGTTTTCGCGCGTAACACCATTAAAAAACATAGAATCGCCATTTTTTTTTTCTTTCATGATATTTCTCATATTTTTTCAAGGAATTTGATTCCATGTTTATCTCTTTATGACCATTATTAACAAGATGAGCGTAAATTCAAGATAAATGTCAGTGCGCGCGAGGTTTTTTAAAACATAGCATATATGGGCAAAAACATGCCTATACAAAATCCGTTATAGCTCTTTGGAATGCACCGGGATCCTCAATTTTTTTTCATATTAAGATAGAGTATGAGTCGGAAATATGATTCCATGTCTCATTTGGCCATTAAGTGTATCGTGACATCATCACAATGGCCTTGGAACTCAAAATACGAATTTGCATATTATGACGTCAGCATATTTATGTAAAATTTATTGTATCTCTGTAAATATTGATTAATTTTCTTTAAAATTTTGATATGTTGTAGCTAAGACAATTCTCTACAAGCGCAGTAATAACCTCGTTTCATTTTGATGACGTCATCATAGTGAAAATTTTGATTAAAGGCCTCATGTCAAAAACTTCATAATTTGCGTGTTATGCCTATAGAAGTTGAATTTAGTTCACGTTATGAATCTACATGATATTGTTTTTTAAGAATTTGTAAGCAGTATGTCGCTTATTTTTGCTCTATTTTGTCTCAAATTTTAGTTGACCAGCCCACCTATACTTGTTCCAAACAAGTATTATATGTCTAGTTTATTATTTATTTTTCTTATTTCGACCCACTTTTTGTTAGCAAAATAACTTGAAAATGGCTTAATCAAATAACTTGAAATTTGGCACACATATGTATAGGCATATGGAGAAAACACGGTAAGGTTTTAAACCTTGACCTTGACTGATGACGTCATCTAGGCGCCATTTTGTGAAATTTTCTGAAAATTTACTCATGATCATATTTTCATAACGGTAAGTTATTTCTCATTCATATTTATCATGATCAAGGTCAATATCAGTCCGGTCAATTTCATGTAAAAAAGCGCGCGCGTGCGCGTACGTCCGCGCGTCAATGCGCGCGCAAAATGTTTAAATGCTCAAAATCGTCTCAAATTTATTTTGCATACGTTTCAGGTCATTTTAAGCATTTTATAAAAAATCGCGCGTACGAGCATGCGCGCGCGTTTTCGCGCGTTACACCATTAAAAAACATAGAATCGCCATTTTTTTTTCTTTCATGATATTTCTCATATTTTTTCAAGGAATTTGATTCCATGTTTATCTCTTTATGACCATTATTAACAAGATGAGCGTAAATTTAAGATAAATGTCAGTGCGCGCGAGGTCTTTTAATACATAGCATATATGGGTAAAAACATGCCTATACAAAATCCGTTATAGCTCTTTGGAATGCACCGGGATCCTCAATTTTTTTTCATATTAAGATAGAGTATGAGTCGGAAATATGATTCCATGTCTCATTTGGCCATTAAGTGTATCGTGACATCATCACAATGGCCTTGGAACTCAAAATACGAATTTGCATATTATGACGTCAGCATATTTATGTAAAATTGATTGTATCTCTGTAAATATTGATCAATTTTCTTTAAAATTTCGATATCTTGTAGCTAAGACAATTCTCTACAAGCGCAGTAATAACCTCTTTTCATTTTGATGACGTCATCATAGTGAAAATTTTGATTAAAGGCCTCATGTAAAAAACTTCATAATTTGCGTGTTATGCCTATAGAAGTTGAATTTAGTTCACGTTATGAATCTACATGATATTGTTTTTTAAGAATTTGTAAGCAGTATGTCGCTTATTTTTGCTCTATTTTGTCTCAAATTTTAGTTGACCAGCCCACCTATACTTGTTCCAAACAAGTATTATATGTCTAGTTATTTATTTATTTTTCTTATTTCGACCCACTTTTTTGTTAGCAAGATAACTTTAAAATGGTTCAATCAAATAACTTGAAATTTGGCACACATATGTATAGGCATATAGAGATATCAAAATAACGTTTTCAACCTTGACCTTGACTGATTACGTCATCTAGGCGCCATTTTGTGAATTTAAACTTATGATCATATCTTCATAACGGAAAGTAATTTCTTATTCATATTTTGCAAGATCAAGGTCAATATTAGTCCGGTCAATTTCAGGTCAAAAAACGCGCGCGTGCGCGTACGTCCGCGCGTCAGTGCGCGCGCAAAAATTTTAAATGCTCAAAATCGCCTCAAATTTATTTTGCATACGTTTTAGGTCATTTTAAGCATTTTATAAAAAATCGCGCGTAAGAGCATGCGCGCGCGTTTTCGCGCGTAACACCATTAAAAAACATAGAATCGCCATTTTTTTTTTCTTTCATGATATTTCTCATATTTTTTCAAGGAATTTGATTCCATGTTTATCTCTTTATGACCATTATTAACAAGATGAGCGTAAATTCAAGATAAATGTCAGTGCGCGCGAGGTTTTTTAAAACATAGCATATATGGGCAAAAACATGCCTATACAAAATCCGTTATAGCTCTTTGGAATGCACCGGGATCCTCAATTTTTTTTCATATTAAGATAGAGTATGAGTCGGAAATATGATTCCATGTCTCATTTGGCCATTAAGTGTATCGTGACATCATCACAATGGCCTTGGAACTCAAAATACGAATTTGCATATTATGACGTCAGCATATTTATGTAAAATTTATTGTATCTCTGTAAATATTGATTAATTTTCTTTAAAATTTTGATATGTTGTAGCTAAGACAATTCTCTACAAGCGCAGTAATAACCTCGTTTCATTTTGATGACGTCATCATAGTGAAAATTTTGATTAAAGGCCTCATGTCAAAAACTTCATAATTTGCGTGTTATGCCTATAGAAGTTGAATTTAGTTCACGTTATGAATCTACATGATATTGTTTTTTAAGAATTTGTAAGCAGTATGTCGCTTATTTTTGCTCTATTTTGTCTCAAATTTTAGTTGACCAGCCCACCTATACTTGTTCCAAACAAGTATTATATGTCTAGTTTATTATTTATTTTTCTTATTTCGACCCACTTTTTGTTAGCAAAATAACTTGAAAATGGCTTAATCAAATAACTTGAAATTTGGCACACATATGTATAGGCATATGGAGAAAACACGGTAAGGTTTTAAACCTTGACCTTGACTGATGACGTCATCTAGGCGCCATTTTGTGAAATTTTCTGAAAATTTACTCATGATCATATTTTCATAACGGTAAGTTATTTCTCATTCATATTTATCATGATCAAGGTCAATATCAGTCCGGTCAATTTCATGTAAAAAAGCGCGCGCGTGCGCGTACGTCCGCGCGTCAATGCGCGCGCAAAATGTTTAAATGCTCAAAATCGTCTCAAATTTATTTTGCATACGTTTCAGGTCATTTTAAGCATTTTATAAAAAATCGCGCGTACGAGCATGCGCGCGCGTTTTCGCGCGTTACACCATTAAAAAACATAGAATCGCCATTTTTTTTTCTTTCATGATATTTCTCATATTTTTTCAAGGAATTTGATTCCATGTTTATCTCTTTATGACCATTATTAACAAGATGAGCGTAAATTTAAGATAAATGTCAGTGCGCGCGAGGTCTTTTAATACATAGCATATATGGGTAAAAACATGCCTATACAAAATCCGTTATAGCTCTTTGGAATGCACCGGGATCCTCAATTTTTTTTCATATTAAGATAGAGTATGAGTCGGAAATATGATTCCATGTCTCATTTGGCCATTAAGTGTATCGTGACATCATCACAATGGCCTTGGAACTCAAAATACGAATTTGCATATTATGACGTCAGCATATTTATGTAAAATTGATTGTATCTCTGTAAATATTGATCAATTTTCTTTAAAATTTCGATATCTTGTAGCTAAGACAATTCTCTACAAGCGCAGTAATAACCTCTTTTCATTTTGATGACGTCATCATAGTGAAAATTTTGATTAAAGGCCTCATGTAAAAAACTTCATAATTTGCGTGTTATGCCTATAGAAGTTGAATTTAGTTCACGTTATGAATCTACATGATATTGTTTTTTAAGAATTTGTAAGCAGTATGTCGCTTATTTTTGCTCTATTTTGTCTCAAATTTTAGTTGACCAGCCCACCTATACTTGTTCCAAACAAGTATTATATGTCTAGTTATTTATTTATTTTTCTTATTTCGACCCACTTTTTTGTTAGCAAGATAACTTTAAAATGGTTCAATCAAATAACTTGAAATTTGGCACACATATGTATAGGCATATAGAGATATCAAAATAACGTTTTCAACCTTGACCTTGACTGATTACGTCATCTAGGCGCCATTTTGTGAATTTAAACTTATGATCATATCTTCATAACGGAAAGTAATTTCTTATTCATATTTTGCAAGATCAAGGTCAATATTAGTCCGGTCAATTTCAGGTCAAAAAACGCGCGCGTGCGCGTACGTCCGCGCGTCAGTGCGCGCGCAAAAATTTTAAATGCTCAAAATCGCCTCAAATTTATTTCGCATACGTTTTAGGTCATTTTAAGCATTTTATAAAAAATCGCGCGTAAGAGCATGCGCGCGCGTTTTCGCGCGTAACACCATTAAAAAACATAGAATCGCCATTTTTTTTTTCTTTCATGATATTTCTCATATTTTTTCAAGGAATTTGATTCCATGTTTATCTCTTTATGACCATTATTAACAAGATGAGCGTAAATTCAAGATAAATGTCAGTACGCGCGAGGTTTTTTAAAACATAGCATATATGGGCAAAAACATGCCTATACAAAATCCGTTATAGCTCTTTGGAATGCACCGGGATCCTCAATTTTTTTTCATATTAAGATAGAGTATGAGTCGGAAATATGATTCCATGTCTCATTTGGCCATTAAGTGTATCGTGACATCATCACAATGGCCTTGGAACTCAAAATACGAATTTGCATATTATGACGTCAGCATATTTATGTAAAATTTATTGTATCTCTGTAAATATTGATTAATTTTCTTTAAAATTTTGATATGTTGTAGCTAAGACAATTCTCTACAAGCGCAGTAATAACCTCGTTTCATTTTGATGACGTCATCATAGTGAAAATTTTGATTAAAGGCCTCATGTCAAAAACTTCATAATTTGCGTGTTATGCCTATAGAAGTTGAATTTAGTTCACGTTATGAATCTACATGATATTGTTTTTTAAGAATTTGTAAGCAGTATGTCGCTTATTTTTGCTCTATTTTGTCTCAAATTTTAGTTGACCAGCCCACCTATACTTGTTCCAAACAAGTATTATATGTCTAGTTTATTATCAGGTGGGCTGTATCTAATACAGACCACCTTATATTTTTGTTAAAATCGCCTTTATCAGGTGGGCTGTATATAATACAGAACACCTTATGTTTTCGTTAGAAAAATTTTCTTAATTCTCGCCACTTTTTTGTTAGCAGGATAACTTGAAAATGGCTCAATCAATTGCCTTGAAATTTGGCACACATATTTATTGGCATGAGGAAAGAGCACAGTAAGGTTTTCAACCTTGACCTTGACTGATAACGCTATCTAGGCGCCATTTTGTGAAAATCAACATATGATCATATCTTCATAACGGAAAGTTTTTTCTCATTCATATTTATCATGATCAAGGTCAATATCAGTCCGGTCAATTTCAGGTCCAAAAACGCGCGCGTACGCCATTATTAGCAATGGCATTTTATAAAGAGTCGCGCGCACGCGCATGCGCGCGCGTTTGCGTTTGTCACGGCCGAACGCAAAATAATTCCTCCCGGGTATTTTTTGACACAGTATTCCTCATATTTTTCCGAACAATTTGATACCATGTTTATCTCCTTACGACCATTATTAAGGGAATGAGCGTCCGTTCAAGATGAATGTCCGTGTGCGCGAACTCTTGTAATACATAGCATATATGGGCAACAACATGCCTATATAAAACCCTTATGGCTCTTTGGAATGCACGGGAACCCTCAATGTTTGTTCATATTCGGATAGAGTATGAGTGGGAGATGTGATTTCATGTCTCATTTGGCCATTAAATATATCGTGTCACCATCATATTGACCTTGGAACTCAAAATACGAATTTGCATATTATGACGTCAGCATATTTATGGAAAAATTGATTGTATCTCTGTAAATTTCAATTGAATCTCTTCCTAATGTTGATATCTTGTAGTTGAGGCGATTGTCTACAAGATCACTGCACATTATTTTTCATTTTGATGACGTCATCATGGTGAAAATTGCGATTAGAGCTAACTGGACAGATTTTCTTAATTTGCGTGTTAAGCCTATGGGAGGTGCCAATTTCGTTCAAATCATGGATCTACATGACATTAATCTTTGAGCCCTATCTAGCTCATTTGTGCTCTATGTTCTCCTAAATTTTTGGATGTTATAGCTGAGACTATGGGCTATAAAAGTTGTGCCTTTTGTTTTTTAATCAGATGGTGGGATCATGTCAAAATTTTCAATTGAAAGTTGAAATTGCAAATTTCTGTAGAACTTTGCGTAGTTAGTAATACGTGGATGACGTCACGGTTTCTCTTTATCAGGTGGGCTGTATATAATACAGAACACCTTATGTTTTCGTTAGAAAAATTTTCTTAATTCTCGCCACTTTTTTGTTAGCAGGATAACTTGAAAATGGCTCAATCAATTGCCTTGAAATTTGGCACACATATTTATTGGCATGAGGAAAGAGCACAGTAAGGTTTTCAACCTTGACCTTGACTGATAACGCTATCTAGGCGCCATTTTGTGAAAATCAACATATGATCATATCTTCATAACGGAAAGTTTTTTCTCATTCATATTTATCATGATCAAGGTCAATATCAGTCCGGTCAATTTCAGGTCCAAAAACGCGCGCGTACGCCATTATTAGCAATGGCATTTTATAAAGAGTCGCGCGCACGCGCATGCGCGCGCGTTTGCGTTTGTCACGGCCGAACGCAAAATAATTCCTCCCGGGTATTTTTTGACACAGTATTCCTCATATTTTTCCGAACAATTTGATACCATGTTTATCTCCTTACGACCATTATTAAGGGAATGAGCGTCCGTTCAAGATAAATGTCCGTGTGCGCGAACTCTTGTAATACATAGCATATATGGGCAACAACATGCCTATATAAAACCCTTATGGCTCTTTGGAATGCACGGGAACCCTCAATGTTTGTTCATATTCGGATAGAGTATGAGTGGGAGATGTGATTTCATGTCTCATTTGGCCATTAAATATATCGTGTCACCATCATATTGACCTTGGAACTCAAAATACGAATTTGCATATTATGACGTCAGCATATTTATGGAAAAATTGATTGTATCTCTGTAAATTTCAATTGAATCTCTTCCTAATGTTGATATCTTGTAGTTGAGGCGATTGTCTACAAGATCACTGCACATTATTTTTCATTTTGATGACGTCATCATGGTGAAAATTGCGATTAGAGCTAACTGGACAGATTTTCTTAATTTGCGTGTTAAGCCTATGGGAGGTGCCAATTTCGTTCAAATCATGGATCTACATGACATTAATCTTTGAGCCCTATCTAGCTCATTTGTGCTCTATGTTCTCCTAAATTTTTGGATGTTATAGCTGAGACTATGGGCTATAAAAGTTGTGCCTTTTGTTTTTTAATCAGATGGTGGGATCATGTCAAAATTTTCAATTGAAAGTTGAAATTGCAAATTTCTGTAGAACTTTGCGTAGTTAGTAATACGTGGATGACGTCACGGTTTCTCTTTATCAGGTGGGCTGTATATAATACAGAACACCTTATGTTTTCGTTAGAAAAATTTTCTTAATTCTCGCCACTTTTTTGTTAGCAGGATAACTTGAAAATGGCTCAATCAATTGCCTTGAAATTTGGCACACATATTTATTGGCATGAGGAAAGAGCACAGTAAGGTTTTCAACCTTGACCTTGACTGATAACGCTATCTAGGCGCCATTTTGTGAAAATCAACATATGATCATATCTTCATAACGGAAAGTTTTTTCTCATTCATATTTATCATGATCAAGGTCAATATCAGTCCGGTCAATTTCAGGTCCAAAAACGCGCGCGTACGCCATTATTAGCAATGGCATTTTATAAAGAGTCGCGCGCACGCGCATGCGCGCGCGTTTGCGTTTGTCACGGCCGAACGCAAAATAATTCCTCCCGGGTATTTTTTGACACAGTATTCCTCATATTTTTCCGAACAATTTGATACCATGTTTATCTCCTTACGACCATTATTAAGGGAATGAGCGTCCGTTCAAGATAAATGTCCGTGTGCGCGAACTCTTGTAATACATAGCATATATGGGCAACAACATGCCTATATAAAACCCTTATGGCTCTTTGGAATGCACGGGAACCCTCAATGTTTGTTCATATTCGGATAGAGTATGAGTGGGAGATGTGATTTCATGTCTCATTTGGCCATTAAATATATCGTGTCACCATCATATTGACCTTGGAACTCAAAATACGAATTTGCATATTATGACGTCAGCATATTTATGGAAAAATTGATTGTATCTCTGTAAATTTCAATTGAATCTCTTCCTAATGTTGATATCTTGTAGTTGAGGCGATTGTCTACAAGATCACTGCACATTATTTTTCATTTTGATGACGTCATCATGGTGAAAATTGCGATTAGAGCTAACTGGACAGATTTTCTTAATTTGCGTGTTAAGCCTATGGGAGGTGCCAATTTCGTTCAAATCATGGATCTACATGACATTAATCTTTGAGCCCTATCTAGCTCATTTGTGCTCTATGTTCTCCTAAATTTTTGGATGTTATAGCTGAGACTATGGGCTATAAAAGTTGTGCCTTTTGTTTTTTAATCAGATGGTGGGATCATGTCAAAATTTTCAATTGAAAGTTGAAATTGCAAATTTCTGTAGAACTTTGCGTAGTTAGTAATACGTGGATGACGTCACGGTTTCTCTTTATCAGGTGGGCTGTATATAATACAGAACACCTTATGTTTTCGTTAGAAAAATTTTCTTAATTCTCGCCACTTTTTTGTTAGCAGGATAACTTGAAAATGGCTCAATCAATTGCCTTGAAATTTGGCACACATATTTATTGGCATGAGGAAAGAGCACAGTAAGGTTTTCAACCTTGACCTTGACTGATAACGCTATCTAGGCGCCATTTTGTGAAAATCAACATATGATCATATCTTCATAACGGAAAGTTTTTTCTCATTCATATTTATCATGATCAAGGTCAATATCAGTCCGGTCAATTTCAGGTCCAAAAACGCGCGCGTACGCCATTATTAGCAATGGCATTTTATAAAGAGTCGCGCGCACGCGCATGCGCGCGCGTTTGCGTTTGTCACGGCCGAACGCAAAATAATTCCTCCCGGGTATTTTTTGACACAGTATTCCTCATATTTTTCCGAACAATTTGATACCATGTTTATCTCCTTACGACCATTATTAAGGGAATGAGCGTCCGTTCAAGATAAATGTCCGTGTGCGCGAACTCTTGTAATACATAGCATATATGGGCAACAACATGCCTATATAAAACCCTTATGGCTCTTTGGAATGCACGGGAACCCTCAATGTTTGTTCATATTCGGATAGAGTATGAGTGGGAGATGTGATTTCATGTCTCATTTGGCCATTAAATATATCGTGTCACCATCATATTGACCTTGGAACTCAAAATACGAATTTGCATATTATGACGTCAGCATATTTATGGAAAAATTGATTGTATCTCTGTAAATTTCAATTGAATCTCTTCCTAATGTTGATATCTTGTAGTTGAGGCGATTGTCTACAAGATCACTGCACATTATTTTTCATTTTGATGACGTCATCATGGTGAAAATTGCGATTAGAGCTAACTGGACAGATTTTCTTAATTTGCGTGTTAAGCCTATGGGAGGTGCCAATTTCGTTCAAATCATGGATCTACATGACATTAATCTTTGAGCCCTATCTAGCTCATTTGTGCTCTATGTTCTCCTAAATTTTTGGATGTTATAGCTGAGACTATGGGCTATAAAAGTTGTGCCTTTTGTTTTTTAATCAGATGGTGGGATCATGTCAAAATTTTCAATTGAAAGTTGAAATTGCAAATTTCTGTAGAACTTTGCGTAGTTAGTAATACGTGGATGACGTCACGGTTTCTCTTTATCAGGTGGGCTGTATATAATACAGAACACCTTGGCCCGAATTCACAAAGCAAGGTTTGAGCTCAGACCGGGTTTGAGCTCAAACCTCCTTTTGTTTCGCCAAACCTCCATTTGTTATTTACAAACCAGGTTTGTAAATAACAAAAGAAGGTTTGGCGAAACAAAAGGAGGTTTGACCTCAAACCTTGGTCTGAGCTCAAACCTTGCTTTGTGAATTCGGGCCCTTATGTTTTCGTTAGAAAAATTTTCTTAATTCTCGCCACTTTTTTGTTAGCAGGATAACTTGAAAATGGCTCAATCAATTGCCTTGAAATTTGGCACACATATTTATTGGCATGAGGAAAGAGCACAGTAAGGTTTTCAACCTTGACCTTGACTGATAACGCTATCTAGGCGCCATTTTGTGAAAATCAACATATGATCATATCTTCATAACGGAAAGTTTTTTCTCATTCATATTTATCATGATCAAGGTCAATATCAGTCCGGTCAATTTCAGGTCCAAAAACGCGCGCGTACGCCATTATTAGCAATGGCATTTTATAAAGAGTCGCGCGCACGCGCATGCGCGCGCGTTTGCGTTTGTCACGGCCGAACGCAAAATAATTCCTCCCGGGTATTTTTTGACACAGTATTCCTCATATTTTTCCGAACAATTTGATACCATGTTTATCTCCTTACGACCATTATTAAGGGAATGAGCGTCCGTTCAAGATAAATGTCCGTGTGCGCGAACTCTTGTAATACATAGCATATATGGGCAACAACATGCCTATATAAAACCCTTATGGCTCTTTGGAATGCACGGGAACCCTCAATGTTTGTTCATATTCGGATAGAGTATGAGTGGGAGATGTGATTTCATGTCTCATTTGGCCATTAAATATATCGTGTCACCATCATATTAACCTTGGAACTCAAAATACGAATTTGCATATTATGACGTCAGCATATTTATGGAAAAATTGATTGTATCTCTGTAAATTTCAATTGAATCTCTTCCTAATGTTGATATCTTGTAGTTGAGGCGATTGTCTACAAGATCACTGCACATTATTTTTCATTTTGATGACGTCATCATGGTGAAAATTGCGATTAGAGCTAACTGGACAGATTTTCTTAATTTGCGTGTTAAGCCTATGGGAGGTGCCAATTTCGTTCAAATCATGGATCTACATGACATTAATCTTTGAGCCCTATCTAGCTCATTTGTGCTCTATGTTCTCCTAAATTTTTGGATGTTATAGCTGAGACTATGGGCTATAAAAGTTGTGCCTTTTGTTTTTTAATCAGATGGTGGGATCATGTCAAAATTTTCAATTGAAAGTTGAAATTGCAAATTTCTGTAGAACTTTGCGTAGTTAGTAATACGTGGATGACGTCACGGTTTCTCTTTATCAGGTGGGCTGTATATAATACAGAACACCTTATGTTTTCGTTAGAAAAATTTTCTTAATTCTCGCCACTTTTTTGTTAGCAGGATAACTTGAAAATGGCTCAATCAATTGCCTTGAAATTTGGCACACATATTTATTGGCATGAGGAAAGAGCACAGTAAGGTTTTCAACCTTGACCTTGACTGATAACGCTATCTAGGCGCCATTTTGTGAAAATCAACATATGATCATATCTTCATAACGGAAAGTTTTTTCTCATTCATATTTATCATGATCAAGGTCAATATCAGTCCGGTCAATTTCAGGTCCAAAAACGCGCGCGTACGCCATTATTAGCAATGGCATTTTATAAAGAGTCGCGCGCACGCGCATGCGCGCGCGTTTGCGTTTGTCACGGCCGAACGCAAAATAATTCCTCCCGGGTATTTTTTGACACAGTATTCCTCATATTTTTCCGAACAATTTGATACCATGTTTATCTCCTTACGACCATTATTAAGGGAATGAGCGTCCGTTCAAGATAAATGTCCGTGTGCGCGAACTCTTGTAATACATAGCATATATGGGCAACAACATGCCTATATAAAACCCTTATGGCTCTTTGGAATGCACGGGAACCCTCAATGTTTGTTCATATTCGGATAGAGTATGAGTGGGAGATGTGATTTCATGTCTCATTTGGCCATTAAATATATCGTGTCACCATCATATTGACCTTGGAACTCAAAATACGAATTTGCATATTATGACGTCAGCATATTTATGGAAAAATTGATTGTATCTCTGTAAATTTCAATTGAATCTCTTCCTAATGTTGATATCTTGTAGTTGAGGCGATTGTCTACAAGATCACTGCACATTATTTTTCATTTTGATGACGTCATCATGGTGAAAATTGCGATTAGAGCTAACTGGACAGATTTTCTTAATTTGCGTGTTAAGCCTATGGGAGGTGCCAATTTCGTTCAAATCATGGATCTACATGACATTAATCTTTGAGCCCTATCTAGCTCATTTGTGCTCTATGTTCTCCTAAATTTTTGGATGTTATAGCTGAGACTATGGGCTATAAAAGTTGTGCCTTTTGTTTTTTAATCAGATGGTGGGATCATGTCAAAATTTTCAATTGAAAGTTGAAATTGCAAATTTCTGTAGAACTTTGCGTAGTTAGTAATACGTGGATGACGTCACGGTTTCTCTTTATCAGGTGGGCTGTATATAATACAGAACACCTTATGTTTTCGTTAGAAAAATTTTCTTAATTCTCGCCACTTTTTTGTTAGCAGGATAACTTGAAAATGGCTCAATCAATTGCCTTGAAATTTGGCACACATATTTATTGGCATGAGGAAAGAGCACAGTAAGGTTTTCAACCTTGACCTTGACTGATAACGCTATCTAGGCGCCATTTTGTGAAAATCAACATATGATCATATCTTCATAACGGAAAGTTTTTTCTCATTCATATTTATCATGATCAAGGTCAATATCAGTCCGGTCAATTTCAGGTCCAAAAACGCGCGCGTACGCCATTATTAGCAATGGCATTTTATAAAGAGTCGCGCGCACGCGCATGCGCGCGCGTTTGCGTTTGTCACGGCCGAACGCAAAATAATTCCTCCCGGGTATTTTTTGACACAGTATTCCTCATATTTTTCCGAACAATTTGATACCATGTTTATCTCCTTACGACCATTATTAAGGGAATGAGCGTCCGTTCAAGATAAATGTCCGTGTGCGCGAACTCTTGTAATACATAGCATATATGGGCAACAACATGCCTATATAAAACCCTTATGGCTCTTTGGAATGCACGGGAACCCTCAATGTTTGTTCATATTCGGATAGAGTATGAGTGGGAGATGTGATTTCATGTCTCATTTGGCCATTAAATATATCGTGTCACCATCATATTGACCTTGGAACTCAAAATACGAATTTGCATATTATGACGTCAGCATATTTATGGAAAAATTGATTGTATCTCTGTAAATTTCAATTGAATCTCTTCCTAATGTTGATATCTTGTAGTTGAGGCGATTGTCTACAAGATCACTGCACATTATTTTTCATTTTGATGACGTCATCATGGTGAAAATTGCGATTAGAGCTAACTGGACAGATTTTCTTAATTTGCGTGTTAAGCCTATGGGAGGTGCCAATTTCGTTCAAATCATGGATCTACATGACATTAATCTTTGAGCCCTATCTAGCTCATTTGTGCTCTATGTTCTCCTAAATTTTTGGATGTTATAGCTGAGACTATGGGCTATAAAAGTTGTGCCTTTTGTTTTTTAATCAGATGGTGGGATCATGTCAAAATTTTCAATTGAAAGTTGAAATTGCAAATTTCTGTAGAACTTTGCGTAGTTAGTAATACGTGGATGACGTCACGGTTTCTCTTTATCAGGTGGGCTGTATATAATACAGAACACCTTATGTTTTCGTTAGAAAAATTTTCTTAATTCTCGCCACTTTTTTGTTAGCAGGATAACTTGAAAATGGCTCAATCAATTGCCTTGAAATTTGGCACACATATTTATTGGCATGAGGAAAGAGCACAGTAAGGTTTTCAACCTTGACCTTGACTGATAACGCTATCTAGGCGCCATTTTGTGAAAATCAACATATGATCATATCTTCATAACGGAAAGTTTTTTCTCATTCATATTTATCATGATCAAGGTCAATATCAGTCCGGTCAATTTCAGGTCCAAAAACGCGCGCGTACGCCATTATTAGCAATGGCATTTTATAAAGAGTCGCGCGCACGCGCATGCGCGCGCGTTTGCGTTTGTCACGGCCGAACGCAAAATAATTCCTCCCGGGTATTTTTTGACACAGTATTCCTCATATTTTTCCGAACAATTTGATACCATGTTTATCTCCTTACGACCATTATTAAGGGAATGAGCGTCCGTTCAAGATAAATGTCCGTGTGCGCGAACTCTTGTAATACATAGCATATATGGGCAACAACATGCCTATATAAAACCCTTATGGCTCTTTGGAATGCACGGGAACCCTCAATGTTTGTTCATATTCGGATAGAGTATGAGTGGGAGATGTGATTTCATGTCTCATTTGGCCATTAAATATATCGTGTCACCATCATATTGACCTTGGAACTCAAAATACGAATTTGCATATTATGACGTCAGCATATTTATGGAAAAATTGATTGTATCTCTGTAAATTTCAATTGAATCTCTTCCTAATGTTGATATCTTGTAGTTGAGGCGATTGTCTACAAGATCACTGCACATTATTTTTCATTTTGATGACGTCATCATGGTGAAAATTGCGATTAGAGCTAACTGGACAGATTTTCTTAATTTGCGTGTTAAGCCTATGGGAGGTGCCAATTTCGTTCAAATCATGGATCTACATGACATTAATCTTTGAGCCCTATCTAGCTCATTTGTGCTCTATGTTCTCCTAAATTTTTGGATGTTATAGCTGAGACTATGGGCTATAAAAGTTGTGCCTTTTGTTTTTTAATCAGATGGTGGGATCATGTCAAAATTTTCAATTGAAAGTTGAAATTGCAAATTTCTGTAGAACTTTGCGTAGTTAGTAATACGTGGATGACGTCACGGTTTCTCTTTATCAGGTGGGCTGTATATAATACAGAACACCTTATGTTTTCGTTAGAAAAATTTTCTTAATTCTCGCCACTTTTTTGTTAGCAGGATAACTTGAAAATGGCTCAATCAATTGCCTTGAAATTTGGCACACATATTTATTGGCATGAGGAAAGAGCACAGTAAGGTTTTCAACCTTGACCTTGACTGATAACGCTATCTAGGCGCCATTTTGTGAAAATCAACATATGATCATATCTTCATAACGGAAAGTTTTTTCTCATTCATATTTATCATGATCAAGGTCAATATCAGTCCGGTCAATTTCAGGTCCAAAAACGCGCGCGTACGCCATTATTAGCAATGGCATTTTATAAAGAGTCGCGCGCACGCGCATGCGCGCGCGTTTGCGTTTGTCACGGCCGAACGCAAAATAATTCCTCCCGGGTATTTTTTGACACAGTATTCCTCATATTTTTCCGAACAATTTGATACCATGTTTATCTCCTTACGACCATTATTAAGGGAATGAGCGTCCGTTCAAGATAAATGTCCGTGTGCGCGAACTCTTGTAATACATAGCATATATGGGCAACAACATGCCTATATAAAACCCTTATGGCTCTTTGGAATGCACGGGAACCCTCAATGTTTGTTCATATTCGGATAGAGTATGAGTGGGAGATGTGATTTCATGTCTCATTTGGCCATTAAATATATCGTGTCACCATCATATTAACCTTGGAACTCAAAATACGAATTTGCATATTATGACGTCAGCATATTTATGGAAAAATTGATTGTATCTCTGTAAATTTCAATTGAATCTCTTCCTAATGTTGATATCTTGTAGTTGAGGCGATTGTCTACAAGATCACTGCACATTATTTTTCATTTTGATGACGTCATCATGGTGAAAATTGCGATTAGAGCTAACTGGACAGATTTTCTTAATTTGCGTGTTAAGCCTATGGGAGGTGCCAATTTCGTTCAAATCATGGATCTACATGACATTAATCTTTGAGCCCTATCTAGCTCATTTGTGCTCTATGTTCTCCTAAATTTTTGGATGTTATAGCTGAGACTATGGGCTATAAAAGTTGTGCCTTTTGTTTTTTAATCAGATGGTGGGATCATGTCAAAATTTTCAATTGAAAGTTGAAATTGCAAATTTCTGTAGAACTTTGCGTAGTTAGTAATACGTGGATGACGTCACGGTTTCTCTTTATCAGGTGGGCTGTATATAATACAGAACACCTTATGTTTTCGTTAGAAAAATTTTCTTAATTCTCGCCACTTTTTTGTTAGCAGGATAACTTGAAAATGGCTCAATCAATTGCCTTGAAATTTGGCACACATATTTATTGGCATGAGGAAAGAGCACAGTAAGGTTTTCAACCTTGACCTTGACTGATAACGCTATCTAGGCGCCATTTTGTGAAAATCAACATATGATCATATCTTCATAACGGAAAGTTTTTTCTCATTCATATTTATCATGATCAAGGTCAATATCAGTCCGGTCAATTTCAGGTCCAAAAACGCGCGCGTACGCCATTATTAGCAATGGCATTTTATAAAGAGTCGCGCGCACGCGCATGCGCGCGCGTTTGCGTTTGTCACGGCCGAACGCAAAATAATTCCTCCCGGGTATTTTTTGACACAGTATTCCTCATATTTTTCCGAACAATTTGATACCATGTTTATCTCCTTACGACCATTATTAAGGGAATGAGCGTCCGTTCAAGATAAATGTCCGTGTGCGCGAACTCTTGTAATACATAGCATATATGGGCAACAACATGCCTATATAAAACCCTTATGGCTCTTTGGAATGCACGGGAACCCTCAATGTTTGTTCATATTCGGATAGAGTATGAGTGGGAGATGTGATTTCATGTCTCATTTGGCCATTAAATATATCGTGTCACCATCATATTGACCTTGGAACTCAAAATACGAATTTGCATATTATGACGTCAGCATATTTATGGAAAAATTGATTGTATCTCTGTAAATTTCAATTGAATCTCTTCCTAATGTTGATATCTTGTAGTTGAGGCGATTGTCTACAAGATCACTGCACATTATTTTTCATTTTGATGACGTCATCATGGTGAAAATTGCGATTAGAGCTAACTGGACAGATTTTCTTAATTTGCGTGTTAAGCCTATGGGAGGTGCCAATTTCGTTCAAATCATGGATCTACATGACATTAATCTTTGAGCCCTATCTAGCTCATTTGTGCTCTATGTTCTCCTAAATTTTTGGATGTTATAGCTGAGACTATGGGCTATAAAAGTTGTGCCTTTTGTTTTTTAATCAGATGGTGGGATCATGTCAAAATTTTCAATTGAAAGTTGAAATTGCAAATTTCTGTAGAACTTTGCGTAGTTAGTAATACGTGGATGACGTCACGGTTTCTCTTTATCAGGTGGGCTGTATATAATACAGAACACCTTATGTTTTCGTTAGAAAAATTTTCTTAATTCTCGCCACTTTTTTGTTAGCAGGATAACTTGAAAATGGCTCAATCAATTGCCTTGAAATTTGGCACACATATTTATTGGCATGAGGAAAGAGCACAGTAAGGTTTTCAACCTTGACCTTGACTGATAACGCTATCTAGGCGCCATTTTGTGAAAATCAACATATGATCATATCTTCATAACGGAAAGTTTTTTCTCATTCATATTTATCATGATCAAGGTCAATATCAGTCCGGTCAATTTCAGGTCCAAAAACGCGCGCGTACGCCATTATTAGCAATGGCATTTTATAAAGAGTCGCGCGCACGCGCATGCGCGCGCGTTTGCGTTTGTCACGGCCGAACGCAAAATAATTCCTCCCGGGTATTTTTTGACACAGTATTCCTCATATTTTTCCGAACAATTTGATACCATGTTTATCTCCTTACGACCATTATTAAGGGAATGAGCGTCCGTTCAAGATAAATGTCCGTGTGCGCGAACTCTTGTAATACATAGCATATATGGGCAACAACATGCCTATATAAAACCCTTATGGCTCTTTGGAATGCACGGGAACCCTCAATGTTTGTTCATATTCGGATAGAGTATGAGTGGGAGATGTGATTTCATGTCTCATTTGGCCATTAAATATATCGTGTCACCATCATATTGACCTTGGAACTCAAAATACGAATTTGCATATTATGACGTCAGCATATTTATGGAAAAATTGATTGTATCTCTGTAAATTTCAATTGAATCTCTTCCTAATGTTGATATCTTGTAGTTGAGGCGATTGTCTACAAGATCACTGCACATTATTTTTCATTTTGATGACGTCATCATGGTGAAAATTGCGATTAGAGCTAACTGGACAGATTTTCTTAATTTGCGTGTTAAGCCTATGGGAGGTGCCAATTTCGTTCAAATCATGGATCTACATGACATTAATCTTTGAGCCCTATCTAGCTCATTTGTGCTCTATGTTCTCCTAAATTTTTGGATGTTATAGCTGAGACTATGGGCTATAAAAGTTGTGCCTTTTGTTTTTTAATCAGATGGTGGGATCATGTCAAAATTTTCAATTGAAAGTTGAAATTGCAAATTTCTGTAGAACTTTGCGTAGTTAGTAATACGTGGATGACGTCACGGTTTCTCTTTATCAGGTGGGCTGTATATAATACAGAACACCTTGGCCCGAATTCACAAAGCAAGGTTTGAGCTCAGACCGGGTTTGAGCTCAAACCTCCTTTTGTTTCGCCAAACCTCCATTTGTTATTTACAAACCAGGTTTGTAAATAACAAAAGAAGGTTTGGCGAAACAAAAGGAGGTTTGACCTCAAACCTTGGTCTGAGCTCAAACCTTGCTTTGTGAATTCGGGCCCTTATGTTTTCGTTAGAAAAATTTTCTTAATTCTCGCCACTTTTTTGTTAGCAGGATAACTTGAAAATGGCTCAATCAATTGCCTTGAAATTTGGCACACATATTTATTGGCATGAGGAAAGAGCACAGTAAGGTTTTCAACCTTGACCTTGACTGATAACGCTATCTAGGCGCCATTTTGTGAAAATCAACATATGATCATATCTTCATAACGGAAAGTTTTTTCTCATTCATATTTATCATGATCAAGGTCAATATCAGTCCGGTCAATTTCAGGTCCAAAAACGCGCGCGTACGCCATTATTAGCAATGGCATTTTATAAAGAGTCGCGCGCACGCGCATGCGCGCGCGTTTGCGTTTGTCACGGCCGAACGCAAAATAATTCCTCCCGGGTATTTTTTGACACAGTATTCCTCATATTTTTCCGAACAATTTGATACCATGTTTATCTCCTTACGACCATTATTAAGGGAATGAGCGTCCGTTCAAGATAAATGTCCGTGTGCGCGAACTCTTGTAATACATAGCATATATGGGCAACAACATGCCTATATAAAACCCTTATGGCTCTTTGGAATGCACGGGAACCCTCAATGTTTGTTCATATTCGGATAGAGTATGAGTGGGAGATGTGATTTCATGTCTCATTTGGCCATTAAATATATCGTGTCACCATCATATTAACCTTGGAACTCAAAATACGAATTTGCATATTATGACGTCAGCATATTTATGGAAAAATTGATTGTATCTCTGTAAATTTCAATTGAATCTCTTCCTAATGTTGATATCTTGTAGTTGAGGCGATTGTCTACAAGATCACTGCACATTATTTTTCATTTTGATGACGTCATCATGGTGAAAATTGCGATTAGAGCTAACTGGACAGATTTTCTTAATTTGCGTGTTAAGCCTATGGGAGGTGCCAATTTCGTTCAAATCATGGATCTACATGACATTAATCTTTGAGCCCTATCTAGCTCATTTGTGCTCTATGTTCTCCTAAATTTTTGGATGTTATAGCTGAGACTATGGGCTATAAAAGTTGTGCTTTTAGATTTTTGATCAGATGGTGGGATCTTGTTGAAATTTTTAATTGAATGTTAAATTCGCAAAATTCTGTAAATCAGAATTATGCATATGTCACGTATGTCCTTTTTGTGAAAATTAAACGTTAGCAGCTTCCTAGTATTCAAATTAAACAAGGAAACCCCTTTACTTTCTAGACTTTACTGTCAGACACTATTGAGTGACTGACCGACTTTTTTTCCTCTGGTAATAAAATACATAAAATGAGCTTAAAGGGTACATGAGCATTTGTCCACATCAATAACCCACTTCTTGTAATGGCCCAAAATAAACTGATTGAATCTATGCGCAGCACAATATAGGTAAAACATGACGGGTAGAGCATTTCATGGAAGAAGATGAAATTGTGAAAATGCATTCTTCGTTGTATCAATTAGGGTCGAAGGTGTATCTGCTTAGTGTATGAGGTCAATGGTCACATCTTGTCTCGATCTATCTTCTATAGATCCATAATGGTCAATATACTACACAGTTGAAACTTTTCATAAGGATAGAACTTAATAGAAAGAGCATTTTAGAAGATAATATAAAATCGTGAAAATACATTCTTCATTATTCAAAACAATAGCATACGTATGACCTAAATCGTCAAAGTGACACTTTCAAGTTATTATTATTCCCATTTATTATTCTGCCATTAATTTTTTCGCAGGATATCTCAAGAATGAATAAAGCCATTATCATGGAACTTGCAATGATGATTGATATTAGTATAACTTAGAGTTGTGTTACTTTTCAGTAACTCAAGATCATCGTGACGTCATCCAGGCGCTATTTTGTGGAAATCAACTTTTAATCATATCTTTATAACGAGTCATCAAAACTGAACCATATTTAAAACACATGAACTTCAGATCAAGTTTCGAAAAAAACATCTCATCAAAATCCGCGCGCATCTGAATTTTAAAATGCTCAAAATCTATTTTTAATCAAAACAGAGTATATGTCCTAGGCCATTTAAAGCATTTCGAAAATTATGCACGAGCGTTTTTGCGTGTAACGCCATTACACAACATAGAAACGCTATTTGTGTTCTTTCATGATATTTCATAACGGAATGAGCGTCCGTTTCAGATAATTTGTGGAAAATTGATTGTATCTCTGTAAATATTGATCGATTGTCTTCCAAATGTCGATATGTGTTTGCTAAGAAAATTCTCTACAAGCTCAGTCACAACCATTTTTCATTTTGAAGACGTCATCATAGTGAAAATTTGGATTAAAGGGCACATATCAGAAATTTCTTAATTTGAGTGTTATGCCTATGGAAGATCAATTTCGTTCACATCATGAATCTACATGACATTGTTTTTTAGCAGTATCTCGCTTATTTTTGTTCTATTTTGTCTCAAATTTTAGTTGGAACAGCCCACCTATACTTGTTCCAAACAAGTATTATATGTCTAGTTTATTATCAGGTGGGCTGTATCTAATACAGACCACCTTATATTTTTGTTAAAATTGCCTTTATTTATTATTTATCAGGTGGGCTGTATCTAATACAGACCACCTTATATTTTTGTTAAAATTGCCTTTATTATTATTTATTTATTTATTTATTTATTTATTTATTTTTCTTATTTCGACCCACTTTTTTGTTAGCAAGATAAGTTGAAAATGGCTCAATCAAATGATTTGATATTTAGCACACATATGTATAGCCATATGGACAAAACAAAGTAAGGTTTTCAACCTTGACCTTGAATGATGACGTCATCTAGGCGCCATTTTGTGAAATTTTCTGAAAATTTACTTATGATCATAATTTCATAACGGTAAGTTATTTCTCATTCATATTTATCATGATCAAGGTCAATATCAGTCCGGTCAATTTCAGGTCAAAAAACGCGCACGTGTGCGTACGTCCGCGCGTCAATGCGCGCGCAAAATTTTTAAATGCTCAAAATCGTCTCAAATTTTTTTTGCATACGTTTCAGGTCATTCTAAGCATTTTATAAAAAAATCGCGCGTACGAGCATGCGCGCGCGTTTTCGCGCGTAACACCATTAAAAAACATAGAATCGCCATTTTTTTTTCTTTCATGATATTTCTCATATTTTTTCAAGGAATTTGATACCATGTTTATCTCTTTATGACCATTATGAACAAGATGAGCGTAAATTCAAGATAAATGTCAGTGCGCGCGAGCTCTTTTAATACATAGCATATATGGGCAAAAACATGCCTATACAAAATACGTTATAGCTCTTTGGAATGCACCTGGATCCTCAATTTTTTTTCATATTTAGATAGAGTATGAGTCGGAAATATGATTTCATGTCTCATTTGGCCATTAAGTGTATCGTGACATCATCACAATGGCCTTGGAACTCAAAATACGAATTTGCATATTATGACGTCAGCATATTTATGTAAAATTGATTGTATCTCTGTAAATATTGATCATTTTTCTTCAAAATTTCGATATGTTGTAGCTAAGACAATTCTCTACAAGCGCAGTAATAACCATTTTTCATTTTGATGACGTCATCATAGTGAAAATTTTGATTAAAGGCCTCATGTCAAAAACTTCATAATTTGCGTGTTATGCCTATAGAAGGTGAATTTAGTTCACGTTATGAATCTACATGATATTGTTTTTTAAGAATTTGTAAGCAGTATGTCGCTTATTTTTGCTCTATTTTGTCTCAAATTTTAGTTGACCAGCCCACCTATACTTGTTCCAAACAAGTATTATATGTCTAGTTTATTATTTATTTTTCTTATTTCGACCCACTTTTTGTTAGCAAAATAACTTGAAAGTGGCTAAATCAAATAACTTGAAATTTGGCACACATATGTATAGGCATATGGAGAAAACACGGTAAGGTTTTAAACCTTGACCTTGACTGATGACGTCATCTAGGCGCCATTTTGTGAAATTTTCTGAAAATTTACTCATGATCATATTTTCATAACGGTAAGTTATTTCTCATTCATATTTATCATGATCAAGGTCAATATCAGTCCGGTCAATTTCATGTCAAAAAGCGCGCGCGTGCGCGTACGTCCGCGCGTTAGTGCGCGCGCAAAAATTTAAAATGCTCAAAATCGTCTCAAATTTTGTTTGCATACGTTTCACGTCATTTTAAGCATTTTATAAAAAATCGCGCATATGAGCATGCGCGCGCGTTTTCGCGCGTATTACCATTACAAAACATAGAATAGCCATTTTTTTTTCTTTCATGATATTTCTCATATTTTTTCAAGGAATTTGATACCATGTTTATCTCTTTATGACCATTATGAACAAGATGAGCGTCAATTCAAGATAAATGTCAGTGCGCGCGAGCTCTTTTAATACATAGCATATATGGGCAAAAACATGCCTATACAAAATCCGTTATAGCTCTTTGGAATGCACCGGGATCCTCAATTTTTTTTCATATTAAGATAGAGTATGAGTCGGAAATATGATTCCATGTCTCATTTGGCCATTAAGTGTATCGTGACATCATCACAATGGCCTTGGAACTCAAAATACGAATTTGCATATTATGACGTCAGCATATTTATGTAAAATTTATTGTATCTCTGTAAATATTGATCAATTTTCTTTAAAATTTCGATATGTTGTAGCTAAGACAATTCTCTACAAGCGCAGTAATAACCTCTTTTCATTTTGATGACGTCATCATAGTGAAAATTTTGATTAAAGGCCTCATGTCAAAAACTTCATAATTTGCGTGTTATGCCTATAGAAGGTGAATTTAGTTCACGTTATGAATCTACATGATATTGTCTTTTAAGAATTTGTAAGCAGTATGTCGCTTATTTTTGCTCTATTTTGTCTCAAATGTTAGTTGACCAGCCCACCTATACTTGTTCCAAACAAGTATTATATGTCTAGTTATAAGTCTATTGTCACATTAATTTCATAAATAAATTATGCTTTGAAATGAGGAGGGGGGGATGGTACTGCAAGACAATGCAAATAATGGGTACGCGCATGATGATATGCGCAGCCTTGTTCACTTTTGTACGCTTTTTACCGTGCAAAAAAGGTTGTTCATTTTAGGCTACGTCGTTCAGCCCCCAAATTCACTAAAAAGACGGAGTGACAGTATCGTGTATCTTTTGTTCGACGAACATGATTTCACCCATCCAAGCTAGTTCGAAATGGTTTTGTGTGTTTCTTCTAATCTTAAATTAGCACCGTACAACGTGAGACAATGTTTATTATATTGCTTCTCTAAAAATGAATTATGATGATAATAATCTTCTGGGTTTACAAAGCGCTCAATACATTTACGATGTATCCAAGCGATTTACGGAAATTTAATTATTACCCCGGTCATCAGATTCAGGATGACCCGCACACAATGTCTGCACATTCTCCTTCTCCGAGGATTATTCCATCCGGGCGTTCAAAATGCAGAATCAACTAAAAATGACTTTCCAATCTTATCAGATACTCATATAACACCTGGGTGGTGAGAGGCAAATTAGATAAAATGCCTTGCATATGGGCATGTATACATGTATTTATGTATTGTTATAATTGATGTCATTGATATTGTTAATAAGTTATTATTATTATTACTTTTATTATTGTTGTTGTTGTTATTATTGTTATAAATATCATTATTATACTGGCATCATCATTATTATTATTATCATTATTACTATTATTATCATCATTTTTGCTGATGGTGTTGTTCTTATTATTACTGTTATTATATACTAAATTTGTTGCAGATGTTTCTGCATTTATTGAAAATCAATTACAAAATATTTAAACAACAATGATAGAATGTAGTATAATTGATTTCCATAAAATGTTACCACTGAAATACAACACAAACTGAAAACTTGACAGTATAGAGTCAAATCAAAGAATCGAGATAAATGCAGAGGCCAAAGCATGAATACTTGTGATAGATGGCGACTGGGAGGAGGGGGGAGGGGGCGGCTTCGTGATGATGGTAGACGCGCATGTAGAAGAATCGAGAGTCATTAAAAAAAAAAAATGTGTGTTAATTTTTCAAAAAGTATATAAATAAAACAAATTGAAGATAGAAAGAAGAAAGATAGTGCAAGTTTGTGAATATGGGCATGTGCAGGTGGAAAAAGTGATCGTTTAATTTTTGTTTATGAACTGTTCATCTCTGTAATTTCTCTGTTATTATTTTGTCTCTTATGTATTTTTTTATAAATATTATATTGCATTTTCTAGGTTTTATCTTTGTATGTGAAAATGAATACATGAAATGAAACGAAATATAAATCAAATAAATGTATTGAAACAAACAATTGAATAAATTGTTAGAGCCATTTAAATCCCCACAGCACTAGTTTGGCCAAAAGGGATTAGACTTTCCTGCATGGCAACTGACAGGTGGTTATTTCATCAAATCAGCTCTCAATTAACATAATAAAAAGAGGATCATGGGGGACCAATGGTCACCGATCAGGCATTGTTTGTTATATAGAGGGCGCAAGTAGCTATAGGTAGTGCGTGGGACTTTAATGTTTTTGAATATTTTGATATTTATATTTGTCATCTTTTAATGAATAAAGAGATGCAGATAATTAGAATTATCATCATTATTATTATAATTATTATTATTATTATTATTATTGTTATTTTTCATTCTTTATATTATAATCATTATTATCATTATCATTATTATTGTCGTTGTTTTTGTTGTAGTAATTGTTGTAGTTGTTGATACTATTAGGCAGACCCGTGAGTTTTGACAATCATTTCCCATTAAACATGAATATCAGCGAGAGATAAATGACCATCTGTAAGGTTTCATAATTAAGTACTTTCCAGTAGCATCGTATCATTTACGGGCGGAGAGTTCACAGCGGGGGAGACAGTATTCAGATAGTTTTTTCATTAATACGACCGCCTGATGAGGAGAGTGAAAAAATAATAAACATCCTCTCCCATCCTCACCATGATCACAATTCTACCACAGGCGTTCTGGCCAATATACTGGTATCGTGATGTGGTATATTTAATCGGTGTGGCAGCCGCAGTGTATTCAAGTGTTGTTGATCTATACTGAAGAGCCATCGTAAACAACCATCGCCTGTATGAGTAAGTATTTCTCAAGCCGTTTATGTTTTGTGAAATCTTGACATAGTCATGTGCAACATAATGATAATTATTATATTGAGTATCAAGATACGCTGGTATGCATTGTATCACAATCATAAACCACTAAATTAATGATGATGGAGATTCGGAAAGTGGATGGTAGTGGATCGACTATTGAATTCATATAAATTACCTGTTATTAATGTATTGTACGAGAAAAATATTTATCTGTGCACTATAATTTCTAGACGCTAAAATTCAGTGACACAGTGTTTTCCGCCTTTAAATGGTGATCATGGATTTTGTTTTAAATAAAAAGAAGGAAATGAGGCAAAATTAATTATCTCCTACCATACCTATTCAATATCCACGATATGCAACTGATACTCACTGCATGTGTTACCAGTTTGCTTTTGGTCAGTTACGCATACGTTTAATGACAAATATGGTAAATGGCTTTGTAAGATACAACTGTTGTGAAAATACTTAAATAATATACATCTATATAGGTCATGTATTATGAAATGTTTGTGTGTTTGTTTTTATTTGTTGTGAAGGAATCGCAAGATGAAATCTGTTTATATGCTTAAATAAGATCTATCGTTTGATGGAGAAAAGAGAACACTCATGAGATCAGGTTATATGTAAGACTATGAACGATTTCTTCTTTCAGGAGTCTGCTATCGTGTTTGTAAGTTTGTTTATGTGATAATTTTGTCGGCCATATATACGTAAACCATATATCTTCGCTTGATTCACTTACTTAAAGCCCCATTGCACTACGTATAGCTACTTACGCCCTACGATCTAGCAAACAGTGCCTAATCGGTGACCGTTGGTCCCCTTTTCCTTATGTTAATTGAGAACTGATTTGATGAGATAACCACCTGTCAGTGACCGAGTGCAGGGAGGTCTAATCCGTCCTTGAAAAACTAGTGCAGATAGGCTTTAAGATCTCTCTCTCTTTCTCTCCATTCATGCACAAGTGTTATATATTTCTTTATATATGTTTTTGTTATCCATGGTTACAATAAAAAGCTCATAAATAATTAAAGTGTAGTTATTGTGCGCTTTTCAAATTTAGGTTATCAATTTCATTATTATGATACTAAAAATTATTAATATCATGATTATTACGATTATTATACTATCATTGTTATTATTATTATTATAATTGCTAGCATTATTATTATTATCATCACTATTATTATTCCTTTAAACTACAAAGCAATATTTACACTGGAATGTATTTACATTATAATACTCTTTATTTTGTTTCAACTACTACAAATCTCATTTTTTTTATAAAAGTGTATATTCAAAGATTCTAATATTTGCGTCTTTCAATGAGATAATCTTATTCTGAGACAACCCCGAAATCTAAACCATTTAGTATTTTATTTAATACGCTACCTCGATTGAGATGTAACATGCACTGTAGCAGAGATCTGTATTGAACCTTCTCCAAACCGATATTCGTTGCTTACCATGGCCGTTTTTATTCGATTTAATATCCTGAAGGATTGCAATTTAATTTGATCAGATTTTCGGGGCCTTGCCAATCTCCCTACTCCTGGTATAGCCTTCCATTAGCAACATCTTATAGTGTTACCACGGTAACGAGATGCTGGAGCGCTGTATAAACGGTTGCTAGGCTAAAGCCAGGGTAATAATAAATGTGCCTCGGAATATAATTATCTAGATAGATGGCGCTATAGAAATGCCTATTATTATTATTATTATTAACGAGATAAAAAATTGAATCTGCATCTTCTTCATTGATCTTGGCTTTGTTAAACTCCCCTGGAATCGAATATACATGCATGAAATGAGAGCAATGATATTGTGATAATTCATGATAATGTTTTTCTATTATATTTAACATGAATCCTGTTATCTTGTTTGTGTTCATACTAGTTTGGTATAATTCAAGACTGCCTATTTACGCCAAGATTTGAATGGACAATTGTGTTCTTTTTCGAATGATTTCCCTTTTAAAGAAAGTGGGATAAATAAGAAGAGGACAAGAGAGGGAGAGGGGAAGACAGAGAGAGAGAAAGAGTAAAAATAGATAAACTACTCCATGTTACGTGTACCTATTGCATTTATTGCCGTGAACGTACTCGGAAAGACCAAAGTTGTGATAAAGATTTTTTTAAATCATTCGTTCAATTCAACTGAATTCATTTTTATTTCATTTCCAACAGAAAGATAAACAAAGGTATTATATATATTATTACAGAATGTATGAACAAATATGCATGTACATATTTCATTTGTCAACGCCGTACGGAATACGGAGTATTCAAGAGATTCATAAAGACACGAGAATGTTACAACATGTACGAGAAAATTCGAACAAAAGTATGCACAGACACGATCACAGGTTTGTGCAAATAATATAATATATATGGTTTAAGGACCGGCCGCATGAAGCTGATAACGATAACGTTTTGATACAAATCAATAATTCACCCTACAAGGGAAATAGTAAGTAAAGACTGCTATAGGCCTTTTATAGGGTGTTTTATTTTGTATCTTTGTCTTTATCAAGTTATTTCTCGAAAAACTGAAAGAAATAGTTATGTTTCTATATTTTTCTGTACCGTGTTATTTGTGGAAAATGTATTAACAAAAAAGACCATAAACAAAAATTAATCATTGAAAATATAAGTTGTTTAGAAAAGCCCTTGAATCAATGCATGCATGCTTCATTTTTATTCATATCAACAGACCTTCATTGTCCTTTCATAATCTCATTTCACGTAGGTTATATCGCTAGATACACACAGCAATCGAGGTTAACTGGTGATAATTATCAAATTTCGATTAATCAAAGCTGGACAATCGGCCGGCACACTCTTCCTAACCGCCATTATCTTTATTAACCAATCAGACTCTCATCTGTTGTCTGTGTTGTTAGAACACAAATCACCATGGAAACGGTGTTCGGGGTATGCACGTGCTCTGTGTCATCTAATTGGAGAGGATTGCTTAGCAGTAAGGGTGTCATTTTATCATCTCTCATCGTGTTAGCTACCTTAGGTAAGTAGCTTTTATTATATACTCCAGTTTCTTCCTCTGTCTGTCTGTCTGTCTCTCTCTCTCTCTCTCCTTTTCGCCTTGTCTCTCCCTCTGTCTCTATGTTTCTGTTTGTCTGTCTCTCTATCTTTATCTCCCTCTTTCTTTCGCTCCCTCTCTCTCTCTCTATGTCTCTCTCTCTCCCTGTCTGTCTCTCTTTTTTGTCTCTCTTTTTGTCTCTCTCTAACTCTCTCTCTCTCTCTCTCTCTCTCTTCCTTCTTCTGTTCATCAATGTATTTGTCTCTATCCCCTCCTTCCTCCCCTCTCTCTCTACCTCTTCCCCAATATCAGCCTCTACCCCTGTCGCTATCTCTGGCCCCCTCTCTCTCTCTCTCTCTCCCTCTCTCTCTCTTATTTTCTCTCCTACCTCTGATACTAACCTCAGGAGTAAACATATTTCTATTATTCCGTATGTTTGTTTTTTAATTACATCATTTTTCATTTAATCTTGTTTTGATCATGTTTTTTTTTCTTTATATCTCTGTTGTTCCCTTCCTGCATGTTTATTTATATTTACACCACGATTTTACATGTATTTATTTCTTTACTGTATATGAAATTCCTCTATTTATACCTTGTTGGTCTCTTTATAATATATGCATGTACTTGGTAAAGGGTATCATTTTAATGAGATGCATGTGTTTCCGCGATTGATAAAATATATTGAATAAATAAATCAAACAAATGACAAGTATATAAAGTACTTGGAAAATGAAACACACAATATCATCTCTGAACGAGTGGTTCGTCAGTTGGATTATAGAAATCGAACAACCAATACTACCCATTTTCTTTTCTTTGTAAAACATCCACATCGACGTTAATATACAGTACATGCTATGTGGTACAAATGATTGGTTCGTCTGTGGCGGAATTTCCCGGAAAATGTATCGGAGAGAGAGAGAAAGCCGTTGAAGATTGCGATAATGGTCTCTCATTATCCATATTTTAAAGCACCCTGCCGCAACGAAATTGGACCATGAAAACCTCGATGAAAGTCTATACAAGGTGCAAACCATTATTAATGCATGCTCTTTACAGGGGCGTATCCATGCAGGCTGTGGGTATCTAATATGGTGTCGAGTCGGGGTGCGCTCCTCACTTTGAAAGCCCAGATATTAGGAAAAAAGTACTTTAAACTTGGATAGGTCTATGAAGCAGTCAAGATTGCACAGACACATTCTACACCTTCTCGTTTAGAGAGGACACCCCCCCCCCTCCATATCAATTTCTGGACACACCACTTACCGCCTACCACCAAACATTGAAGAGAATTGTGCAGCAAATATATTATTGATAGTCATTTGATTACAAGAAAACTAATAATATGTATTGGATCGCTTGTTACGGCGTTAGAATTTCAAAAGTAAAACCTATGACCAAATTTTGATCACCAAGTGTCGGCTGTTCACAACTTCACAAAACTGAGTGCAGGCAAATACGCTGTTTTTGGAGGCAAATACTCCAAAAACAGCGAATAACGCACTAATACCCTAGCTCATCGCTTATTACGTGTCAACTTGTACAAAAGGCATTCGGAAAATATCAAAAAGTCAACCTCCATTCGTATTTTTCTTAACTAATTTTTGGATGTATACATTTCTAATGTTATTGTTTGCCATGTGGTTTCGATATTTACATGACTAATCGTTTATGGTTTTGGAAGAAAATTAAATCATAATATTATTTTACCCCAAAAGATCTATATCGACACTAGGTTACCTTAAAAAGAAGACTCGCTTTAAACTTTGAGGGCGCTAAATCTGTATGTATTATGTTATGACATAGCTATCACGTTACATCCTAATGTTAACTACTATTTATAAGAAGTATTTTAAGCAATGACATAGCATGAACTGGACGTTGAGTAATCCTGTTAACTGTCTAGAACTGTTTCCAATATTCGATTCGAAGATAAAATTGTTTTCTTCAATCTCTTATTTTGAAATAAACAATATTTTTACGATTTTAAACCAAATTTCGAAGAGCATGTGAACACAAGAAGTAGGCATAAAACTATTGAGCACAGGCTTGTGTCGGAAACTTCTGTATAAAATACGATATATAAATTCATGAACTAAAGAGAAGAATATACGAAGTAAAGGGATAACAAGGGAAAGGGAGAGAAAATTAATTTAGAATAAAGAGGTGGACTGAAAATAATGATACAATCATAACGGTTCTGAACTAAAACTAAACTTCACGTCATCTTCAATTTAAAATGCAAACGTAAATAATCAATTTTCACCATTTCGTCTTTAGCTGCGAATCTCGTTGGATTTGTTTTCCTTTCTTTTTGGCTTCAGAAGAACCAGCGGAGTCAGGGGAGCAAAATTTCTCCCTCCTAAAATCTCAATGAGCCTAAGGGAGCATGCGCGGCTCTAGCAATTGGGTCATTTCGATGGCATAAATCTTTTTTTTCCCGCGCAAAATAATTTCTCCAACGTCAGTTTCACCTCTCTGCCAATGTCGTCTGCATCTACCCGAAGCCAGAAGACGAACGCGATCTCACACCCAACACAATGCGTGGATAACGTGTAGGAAAGTCGGTCGGAGAAATTATCTTCCAAACAGCCTTCGCCAGAGTTTTTTTGTTGCTAACTACGCCGGACGTACTAGATACATTTAAGGACTACAATTTTGATAATGTGTGATATTCATATTGCTCTGAATATCGTAAGCATTGTACCAATCTGTGAAATGTAAATGGAAAGTGTTTGTCGTGGGCTATGCATATAACACACTTCAATCTATTGACAGCAGTGAGTATTTCATACATGTATGTGCTGGTATTGATTTCTTGATGTTGTAGTACCAGTATAATTAACGCCATGCTAAACACCGTTCTGATGTTTAGCATCTTGGAGAGGCAAGTCCAGTAATGGGATGTCGATGTTGACATTATTGCTAATGCCGTTGTTATTTTCGTCAAGGTTCGAGATTTTCAGGAGTTAATTCAGGCCGAATATAGCCGACGTCATGTGATTCCTAAAGGTTAGCAGGAAGGAGGATTAAAATCTACGTGCGAGTGCTAGGTCTCTCTTTTTCTTTTACTAGAGCTGTAAATGTTTAATGTTGGTGTTGTTTTAGTTGACGTTGCACTGCCAGTTTTTCTTTTCTTTTCTGGCAGTCACAACACGGTGTGTAATGCATACCATAAAATAATTTCATTACTTTCCCAATAGGTTACGCATCGGCGGAAACAGAGACATCGTCTCCAACTACTGCTTCGTTACAGGTAAGTCATCATCTTTCATAAAATCAATTTCTTTCACTTTATTGTGAGAGAGAAAAGTGCTAAACATCAAAGGTAATAAGTGTAATTTTAAACACCTTAACCTTTTTCAGTCCACAATGAATACGTGTGATTGATTTGTCAGACAGTAATCTTTCACCGATATTTAAGGAGCTCAGATTGCAAAATTGAATGTATCGAGTTTATGCTCTGTATTGTAATTTAATTCAAAGGCGTAATGTTCATTAAGTCTCTACAAAATGATTTAATTTACATCTGTACACAGACTAGGGCATGATAAGCTTTCAATTTGCTGCATTTTAGTGGGAATTAGGGATTATGTCCAATTATGAAAGTACCGTACATTGTCCTTGAAGCGATATAAATTATATATACATGTATATACACACTAATATTGTTAAACGAATGCAGACTCCAAATAACAGAGAATGTTGATTTTGTTGTATACACTGTTGGTCATAATGATGGAATAATAATTTTTTACCCCAATTTATTGAATGATTTTGAAAATGATTTATTCCTAATAGATCTATATTATAGTGTACATTCTCAGATTTATTGAATAATAATTTGCGAGTGTTTGTTTTGCGTGACTGTTAAAGCATGTGTGTGCTACCATGCTAATCAACTAGGGGACCTACGTCCTTAAGTCATAACTGACAGTAATGAGGATTAATGCCTCACAAAAGGGCACTAATATAGCTGATCGACACGGTTTTCATTATGGGGGCTCGCAGTTACGAGGCCATTGTTTAGCCACTGAATTATGACTGTACGCAGCGGGGGTTAGGGCACGTCGCCGCCCCCACAAATCCAAAAAAAACAAAGAAAATTCAATACTTTTTCAATAATTCATTTCATTTTCCCCCGGTCCCCAACAGGAAAAATTCCTCTGTAGGGTCATGCATTATGGTTTAAGGCATGCCCACATAGAGGATTTTTTTTTAATCTTAGGGGTCGTGGCAGAATGCAAAATTTTGATAATTTATTGCATTTTCTTTGTTTTTGTTTTGTATTTGTGGGAGCGACGACGTACCCTAGCCCCCGCTGCGTACAGTCATTATTCAGTGGCTAAACAATGGCCTCGTTACTGTGAGCCCCCAGGATAAAAACTGTGTCGATATGCTTTATTAGTTCCCTTTTATGAGGCATTAATTCTCATTACTGTCAGTTATGACTTAAGGACGTAGGTCCTCTAGTTGATTAGCATAATACGATACACATGCTTTAACAGTCAAGCATATCAATCACTGACAAATTATTATTCATTAGCATCTGAGAATGTATACTGTTATCTAGATCTATTAGGGATAAATCATTGTCAAAATCATTCCATAAGTTGGGGTAAAAATAATTATCCCACCGTTATGACCAACAGTGTACATGTATATGTTTACAGCCAAGACTCATATACAATTATAGTAAAGCTCATAAAGTATATAATTTAATTTAAACAAAATAATTAGATAGGTTATTGAGAAAGGGAAAGAGAGAAGAAGAAGAAGAAGAAGAAGAAGTAGAAGAAGAAGAAGAAGAAGAAGAAGAAGAAGAAGAAGAAGAAGAAGAAAAAGAAGAAAAAGAGGACAGATATTAGGACATGAAGGAGGATAAGTCAGAGTACGAGGAAAAGGAGGAGAGAAAGAGTGGAATACCGGGGAAGGTGTGAATACCTACCCTTTGTTGGAAACTGTGGGTGCCATTCGAAAGAAATGAGGAACAATAAGACGTGGGATTAAGAGGAAAGATGGTTAGGTGTTGCATCGTCAAAGACTTACTACGAATGGTTACACTATGAAAACAGCGAAGCAAGTACTAATTCAATATTGGTTACACTATGAAAACAGCGAAGCAAGTACTAATTCAATATTCAGGCAAATCAACCATATGGCCGAACACAAGGGGCAGGTGTGCGCGTTAAACTTACTTCATTTATTATATTCTCGCCTGGGGGGATAAAGGTGCATCGACATTTTCTACTCTCTGCACCGGCGACACTTACTTGACACGTGTAATTGTCATGGCTTATGCAAGACGTGCGTGACACACTGACATTTATTAACCAGGCTCCCTCAAAAGGCAATTTGTTCGCAAATGATCGCAGATGCGACCTGCATTATTCATTGCAGTATGAATTGCCAGCCCATACCATCATACCCACCCTTGCAATAGGCAAAATTCATGTTCAAATTTTGGTTTTGACGCTGGAAGCTCAGAAATGGATATCGAGATATTGTTTTGAAGGCCGGGATAAAATGTCGACACATGAAATCTGGTTGAGACAGTTCATGGTTTGTATTGAGGTATTGTAAGGCACCATTGACACGGTCACCCAATTTAGTTCATTGTATAAATCATGTGAATTGTAAATATAGGCAGATCCAAACAGAGTAAACAAAGCCAACCGTGTTCAACAATGATCACCATAGTGACGTTTAAAAATCAGGGGCGTCATTCCTTTTTAAAATGGGGGGGGGGGGGGCACAATGGAGTAAAATGTGAAGTGGGACAGGGAGTGTCTGAGGAGGCACAACATCCATGCAACACAAAGTATCTTTTAAAATTATTCATATAATGTCACATTCAGTTACTATTGTTACTTATATGAATTGTAGGCTAAATGGGAATATAAGATTTAGAAATATCGACTTTAAAGGGACTCGGTAACATTGTACAGTTGAGAGAAAAAAGTGGTGTTAAGGTAGTGACTTCAATGCTAGGTGTACAATTACAGATAATCTGAAAAGAGTGAAAAGAGACCATTATTAAGGGAAAAACTGATCTGATCGATTCCTTAATTCTCCCAACTATATTATTAAAATTTAATTACATTTTAGGTGAATGTAAATCAATCACAAAGCAATGAATTGGCTCTAAATACCATTCCAGAAATGTTAGTGTTGAAAGATTTTTAAAAGCCTGCCTTATGTCTTTAATATTTCAATGAAAAAACGGTTGGGAAAATTCAAAAATGGTTGGGAGAATTTACTGATAGAGAGTGTCGCACAGTGATTCCTTCAAAGAAAGTCATGAGTATCTTTGTGGTTTGAGGATTTGTTCAGGATTTTTTGCATGTTAGAGGGTTAGTACATTAGAAGGAATAAATTAAGTAACATTTCATACAAAAAGTACTTCTTCTTCTCATTTTTCTGAAAATCAATCATATTTAACTAGTATATTTTATAATTCAGTCGTATAATAAAGGGGTCGGTAGTGACACCCCCAAGGCGTCTCTATAGATGCACGAATGTGTGACCGCGCCATACGGGTCACGCGAGGAGATAAAGAACGCCGACGCGCATAGACAGACACCTTTTACGTCACTACCAATCTCTTCTCAGGAAGCAGGTATATTACCACTCAATCATAAAAATATAATAGTTAAATATGATTGATTTTCAGTAAAATGAGAACAAAAGTAAATAATATCAATTTGCACAAATTGCATTTTTAGCTTCTCAGACCGTTTGGTCCTGCAAGTGAAGTTCAAAATTATTATACCCTTTTTCAAATCCAAAAAGTAACAAGACTTGCCTCTCATTATACAAAACATGATAAAGGTTTGTGCACGGGCAACGGGACACAAGGTGTGGTCTTACACAGTGCAATACTTGAGCTTCATGATAAGGGAGGTCAAAACATGGGGCGGGAACATTTGACTTTGTGTCCCCCTGTCCGCCAATGATCGACATCCATGCCATTTGACATTAGTGGTTGTTAAGCGCTTTTTAAAGTGATAATTACTTCCAGCTTTATGCGAACCACTCCGATAATTTGCTTATTCATTCAGGGAATTATTTTCTACCTGATATCATTTAATTTAACTAGGTGTAGAGTGGAGAAAAAAAAACGAATAGCACTTTAAATATTTCTCATTACATTGAGTGGATCGCGAGAGAACATTGAACATTATGTGATTAGACATTTGGACGCTGGCAGATATAGCAATTAGTAAATCTGTTGAAATAATAAGGATTTAATGTATGCAAAGCTAGTCTGCATTTTGAATGGGGTAGGCAAGCTTATAGGCCTCACAATGCAAGGCTGACGGGGAGGGAGTGATATTGGTGAGTAATTATCTTAGGCCTTAATGAGGTTGGAAAAAATTTACATGTACCATGTCATTAGCAACCGAGTGTATTAAAGCTACGTCTCTCCCAGTCGAGACCACTAGTTCAGGTTCTATGATAACCAACATTTATTACGAGTAGTCCGTCATAACTACAACAATTACGATAAACAAAACACAGACAATAGCATTGACTCGTCGGAAGAGGCCCTCGGGCTTTCCTAGTGTCCCTACACTGGTTTGCAAATTTGTTTAATCGCAGTGGCTGGCGAAAGCAGACATTAGGGGTGCCTAAGGGCTCATACCCGTCTTGTCCTATCGCATTAGCGAAGGGGGGGGGGGAGGAGAGACATTGAAAACAGAGAAAGAAAGATCGATAGATCGAGAAAGAAATAATAAAAGGAAGAAAAGTGCAACAAAGTGAGGGAAGGCACTTGAAATAACCTTCCAACCCCACACACATATCACACACACCAACACACATCTCACCTTCACTCACTCGATCGGCTTGTTCTCTTGCACTTCAATTTACCCCCCCCCCCCCCCCTTATGACGCAAATACACCGTCAATGGCTGAATTAACCCTATGATTATACGCATGTTATAGAAACACTAAGTTCTGCCATTCGAATACGTGCGTCTAAAACTAATAAGGCTTTCATTAATTTTTTCTCTCGAATCCCATCATTTTTGACCAAATTAATTTGCTTTATAATTGGGGAAGGGGAGGGGGTGTCATAAAAGGTTGAGCAATAAATAAAATAAAATCCCCATCGCATACAACAAAATTGAAAACAAAAAATTGAATGCCACTTACTTGTATTAACCATTTCCATTGACATTTCAACATTCCTTAATTGCATTTGCATACTACTTAAGTCATAATCTGTTTCAAAATGGTCAATTCATTAGGTAGTTGTCGACCATTTCCGATGACCGAGGAAATAATAATAGGCCTATCTGTAAAGCGCTTTGATAAAGCGATATTTCGTATCAAGCGCTATTAGTCCGAACTTATTGTCATTGTTATTAGTATTATAATTATCACATTCATTACCATTATCGCTATTATTCTTATTATCATTAGTCTTATTCTTATTCTTATTATTATTTGGTATGTTAAAAAATCTATGACCAGTACCGTGCTACTAAGTCAACGCAGGTATGTGTATCAATTTTAAACAGAAAAATATCTTCCCGATTTGTATGTACGGGGATCATATTGATCATATTGTATACACATTTTTTGTAACGGTTATTGTTGTACAAGCATGCAAAGTCAAGACAATAGGGCCCCGTAACACAAAGTTTTGCGATCAGTTTCACATTTTAGATAACGATCTGGACGGCCATGCATTATGGCTCAAGGCATGGGCACACAGAATATTTGTTTAAGTTGGGAACCGGGGTAAAATGCAATAAATTATTGAAAATTTGTTGCATTTTCTGTTTGTTTTTTTATTTATGGAAACTGCCCCCTACCCTAGCCCCCGCTGCGTACAGTCATGGTTCAGTGACAAAGCAATGGCCTCGTAACTGTGAGGCCCCAGGATCAAAACCGTGTCGATGTGCTATATTAGTGCCCTTTTGTGGGGCATTAATCCTCATTACTGTCATTTATGACTTAAGGGCGTAGGTCCCCTAGTTGATAAGCGTAGTAGCATACACATGCATTCAGCAGTCACGCAAAACAAACATTGGCAAATTGTTATTCAATAAAATCTGAGTATGTATACTATTATCTAGATCTATTGTTTTTAAATTATTTTTAAAATAATTCCATAAATTGGGGTAAAAAATAAATATTCCACCTTTATGAGCGACAGTGTATCTATATATGAATATAAAGTTTTAATTTAATGAATATTTAGGTTCGTTTGATATATAATGCAGTCCAGATCGCTTACTTTGCCATTTAGCAGAGTTAGACAGACTGACATTATTATAAAAGAGAGGATAAGGAAGTGATCCTGGTACACTGTACAGACAGAGAAATAGAAAGATAATAAAATAAAATGATGTAGTGCATTAGGTTAGGTAAAAATGATTTAATTTATTTTCTTTCCAATTTTGTATAGATACTTTCTGAACAAATTTGTTTATACGTGACACTCTATTCTCCTACATACTCCTATAACAGCGCCATGTACCCCCCCCCCCCCCCCCCCCCCTCCTTCCGGCTGCTATCGACTCAAGCATTATTGCTTATGATAGTTGGCCTCTGCATTTATCTTGATGCGTGACTAATGAAACGGAAGAGGGCAGGATGATGAAGAAGGATAAAAGCAAGGTTAAAAACGATGAAATCGTGAAAAAAACACGAACAGAATTGGAAGAATACAGAAATCTGTTGAGCCCCAGAATCCCTTCAAAAGCACCGATGAAATATATCGTTGTCATGGCAACCTGTCATTCAAAAATGCTCCAAGATAATTATGATGTATACAAAGCGATCCATTTGTGATCATGATGATAATTTTGTATTCCCCCATATAGCTCACTCGAGCACTTACTGTCCTTGTATTCCATATTTGTTTTGGTATTATTGACCTATTATATATAATGTTTAGGGAAAACATATAATAGCTCATGTTATTTGCTCTCTCGACCCTCTTTGTATCATATAATTGCGATCCTTTTTTGTGAATGTACCGACGGCATACCGAAAATAAGTGAAAGAAAAATATTTTATTCCTGAGAGCCAAAGGGGCATTTTACTTTATAAAATTATTTAAATTCACTTCATTTTAGTGTATTTATATAACCAATGTACTTTAAACATGTATATTTGTTTCGGTCACATGTAAAATAAAGGCTTAGACATAGTTTTTAAAAACACATAACTATAATACAAAACATGGATACATTTTGGTGATGGCTTAATAATAATCATACATAATATTCATTATCGTTTGGTTATGGCTTGTTTCCTTTTAATTAAATTTCATAATTTAGCTGTCTTCGTGCATATTTATAAATGAAAATTATTTACCACTATACACATATATACAATTTAGCTTTTAAACTGAATTAAAGTATATTCGAATAAATCTGATGAAAGTGATATTTGAGAAAGTTAAAATACTGAATTATATTGACAAATGATAACCGTGTTAATGATTCAGAATGACTCTCATATCATCTTTTTAAATAACCTTTCAAATTATCCTTGAAACTTATTTCTATAATATTAAGTATAGATAACTTAATGATAATTATCCTTGCTTATATAGCGCCTAACACTTACTCTATCAGAAGTCTCGAAGCGCTCTACAATAATGCAGCATATTTACCCTGGCTTTAGTAGTGCAGCTGTTTAATACGCGCGCTGCGTTTCAAGGAATAAATTCCTACCAGGTACCCATTTACTTCACCTGGGTGGAGTATGGCAAATGTAGATCAACTTAGGTAGTTACTGATTTCAATTTAGTACAAATATTGATTTCAAACAGGTCTATTACCGTGAACAAAAAGAACTATCATAATAGATCGTTACATCATTAGTTAAAGTCATGACGTAGGTTACATTTCTTTCCACGCCGTAATAACTACTATACCACTAAATATTATTTCACTCTTCCATTTGATAGAATCCTATCCATGCTCTCAGTAGACTACAATTGTACAGTCATTTCCTTCAGTGCAGTTGAATGTCCTTGCAACGCCTAAGAGGTTGGTGATTTATGCACGACTTCCCAATCAATAGTCATTATGTTCAGGATATGAAACTAGCTTTCCTTCATGTTTTGATGAACTGATATTGAAAGCAAAGTCCATGATTTTTAATCAGTCCTCCTACTTGTCATGATCCAGTCTACTTTTTTATGGTTTAAACTAAGGTGCCTGTGAATAAAGATGAAGCTGTTTGTGGATATTCTATAACGAAAATAACAAATCGATGTTCGACGGTTGAGTCATTTGCTTTTTCCCCTTCAATTTCAGTCTGCGTATGAGCAGATAAATTATAACACATGCCAATACATACTATGACATAATACGGGATACTTGCTCATGAAACATGCAATCATTCATTATTTTATAGTCAGGCACCAGCAGAGAATGTCCAGAACATACGGGTGATTTTTTTTCTTCAATTTTTTTCTTTCCAATTGAAAACAAATTTAAAGATCAACACCAACACGTCTAGACTGATTATTCTAAAGTGTGCAGAATGAAACCTGACCATGTTTAAAACAAGTGTGGATATTTGGGATCATGATTATGGTACCAAGTGCTAACTACGGAGACGTTTATCCATGGTCATAATCACGCACACCCTCACCCTACCCCTCCCCCCGCATAGACACCTCACCAATGAATTCAGATTTATAGGCGCTTGTATATCATTCTATCATATCTACGCCGAGACCCTGTGATGAACTTTTTCCATTCTCATAACGAGATAATGTATTGCAGCAGTTAGAAGGCATATGGCACTATTATTGGTTTGCTTTCTCGCACAAGCCTCGGGAATATTTGCAAAGCCGTTATTCGTGACAATAATAGCAGAGGCTCGAGCAAATTAATCTGAAGAGTATCCAGTTATACTTGCTCCGGTCGACTCATATTTTATGAAGCGCTTAGAAACATCGTAGATGTAACAAGCGCTACCTGAATATGGAATAATGATATGAACATTATACCTATCCCAGATGTACTCATTAACAATGAAATGAATTGGTTAATGGTGATGCTTTGATTTTTAATGAAGCAAGACGGAGAGTATATACATGCGCTTAAATTTAAGACTGTTTTTTCATTCATCGAATTCTCTGTATATGTAATGTGTCCTCAATTTTTACCTCATGGTGTCATTATTCTTATTACCGTAATCAGCTAATTATCACTATAAAGTTCCAACACATGTGAGAGAAGATTCAAAAGAAACTAATAATAGGTCCATTTGCCAGTTTTGCACTACAGTTCAAAAATCACGAAGTTACGGTGGGAGTAGAAGAAGAAACAAATTATGGTGTATGGTGACCACGCACTTTCGCCTTTAACTTGCAATGCTTGGTTTGTAGTGTAAACTGATTGGCCCGAATTCACAAAGAGGTTTAGGTGCGTCGTTTACAAACTAGGTTTATGTGCGTCAAAACGCGTCATATGACGCACATAAACCTAGGTTTGTCGACAAACCTCCTTTGTGAATTCGGGCCACTGCGTTTGTTATATCAAGACTGTCCTTTAGGTCTTCGATTCCTTTGAGTTCGAAGCTGTAATTTACACTGTCGGTATGTTTATTAACTTGTCACACAACTGTCTTTCTTGTTTACTATTCATGGCAGATGGCACCAGGGAGAGAGAGCGCGCGCGTGTGTGTGTATTTGTGCGTGCGTGTGTGTATGTGCGTTAGAGAGATAGAGAGAGAGAGAGAGAGATAGAGAGAGACGACAGTCTTTTGTCTAAAATGTGTGTCTGCAAAGAATAGTAAGTTCTAGAATTAATTATATATTTAAAGATATTCGCAAACCTCACTTAGGATTGTAGTCTGGAGAAGAAAGCATACGTGGTGATGGTGTAATAAAAGGACTCCCGTGTTATCAGAAAAGATGAAAAGTTACATAAAGTCTGAAGTGAAGTTCTTTGTTGCTTTGGGCCCGTTGCACAAGAGGTGATATCTTGCTGACGTATAGGACTACGTCAGTTCCTGTTTTGGTCTTTGACGAGCCATGTGAAAGTATAAAGTGGATACATATTGTTCAAACGTTGCGGTGACTAATTGGTGCGGTGTATAAAGAACTATTCGCTTTCAATAGTCCAATTAGCGTAGATAATAACGCATTGTAAATGACGCATCGTGTGCAAAGGGCTTCATCTTGTGAAAACGCAAGACATGACAGCATTATTTGTATAGAGTACCGAAGATGTGACATCATAACAAAATTGGAATTTTCCTAACTTTTTCTTCATTTTCCGAAAGAGCATCAAAAATAATGTCCAAATGTCGAAAACCAATTGAATATTATGTTAAGTATTGGCTAAGATAATTATGATCATCTGAATAAATAGATTTCCTATAGGAACTCAGTGTTATGTTGCTCTGGATCGTAATGTTATGAACCAGAGCAATATAACACTGAGTTCCTATAGGAAATCTTTTGCCACAATTTAATATTCCTATTTAATAATCTTCCACCGGTACGTTCTAACCGTTGAGGAATGGGAATCATCTATTTAAGGACTCATAATTATTATGTACCATTTCGGTTTATAAGTGAAATCTCCTCTCAAAAGAGCAATCCAATTTACTAATTTTAGTGGAGTGGATTCCACTATATTTTGAAGTGGAATCAACTCAACACAAAGTGATCTTAAAGAGTAGATTTCTACTCGACTCCGTGATTGCCGTGAAGTGCATTTGAGAGTCTGCACTTAAACGCTGCATTCCCTTCATCATTGGCAGTAACAGTTAAAGGCTAATGTATGGTAATGGGCTCTTGTTTTCCACACAAATTGGAGGGAAGCGCAAAACGGCGTAAATAACGGATTTCAAGGCAGAATCCTTGTGAGTATGGAGGATCAAGAAGTGATTACGTGAGATAAAAGGATGGTGGCTTGCTTGTCGCCAAGAGATTTACCAGAGCTTTATGTAAAGCAAAGAGACATAAAAAATACCGAGAGAAATAAAGAGGAACGGTGTGTGAGAGAGATAAAGATAGAAGGAAGTGAAATGGGAAGGAGAAGCTGTACAGATATAGAGGGACGTTTCACAGTATAAAAAAACAACGGTCTTCAAAATATGTTATAAACGTATAAGTTAATTTAGTAAGGGACGAAGTGTAAGAGAAAGTAAGAAATAGAGAGAGAGAGAGAGAGGGAGAGAAAATGAGATGGAAGGAAGAGTGGGGCGAAATAAAGGGGGGACAGATAGAAATACAATAGATAGAGAAGAACACACACGAGGGAGGGGAGGACGGGTATATGGCTGAAATAATCAATGATCTTCTGGGAGAATGCCTAAATTAAAAGCCTATACGTGGAAATTTAGAGATTCGGAGAAAGAGAGAGAGAGAGAAAGAGAAAATTAGAGAGATACTTAGTTTGACGAAGTTTTAATTTAACAGGATGGCCCCATCATCGGTAGGCAAAATAGTGTTCTTACCGGGGGGACCTAAATGAAAGTCAATGTATATTCATTTATACAAGTTTTATTTCAACAGGTTGCCCACCTCATTAAACAATTTTCAATAGTAAGTTTTACACACGAATAGTTATAAGAAAGAAATGAATAGAGTGATAAAGAGAGAAAAAGAGCGTATGTGTATGTGTAGACGTGTGTGTTTCAGAAATAGAGCAAGAGAGGGAGAGAGAAAGAGAGAGAAAGAAAGAAAGAGACAGGGAAAATAAAAACAGGATATTATCATACAAGCTATCTACGTTAGATGTTGACTTATTATCTTCAAGTGTATTTATATATTGGTATTAAAAATAACGTAAAAATAAAAGGATGGTTGAGCATGAGGAAAGAAGCAGAATGTTGTGTTATTTTTATCTTAAAATCATGATTTAAATTATGATGAACGGGGCATTAGAATATGTAAACAACGTAGAATCGTCCTACAACTTTTGATGAATTCCATCACATGTTCGGTGTAACTTGAAAAATCATATTCGGAGAAAATTGAGTTTGGATGTTTTTTGTTTTCCATTTTGCTTTGTCAATGGAAGATAATGGTTGAATTATTGCCTGGTACTTTAAAGGCAATTGGGGTTTATTTTAAGTATTTTTGAGCAGCAAAGGAATTTTGAATAAACAGGCCGGTCCATTTGAATACAAGTTACGTCTTTTTAACAAACCAATGCACTCTGCACCTGAAGTGGTTTTTACTTGCCAAAAGGGCGTATCTTTTCTTGTACCACGTGCACTGTTACCGCGAAGAAGTTTCAGTTTACCACAATGGCATATCTTTAGTTACAGCCAGGCCAGGAGTCCCCCCCCCCCTTGGCACTTCACTATAACTTGCCACAAGTATGTATCTTAATATACAAACAATGCATTCTGATCGGGAAGAATTTTTACCAAAACTATCTTAATTTACTGTTTTGACATTAATTTGAGATATTAGTTGACTCTTCTGTCTGAAGGATAATGTATAATTCATTATTTCGAACATACTATCCTACCCTGAAGTAAAAGAAGTAGGTTTTCAAATCAATATATTTGGGAATAATCCAGTGATGGTATTGTAGAAGGTTGCTTCTATGTATGATTTCTTTCCAATGTGATCTTATTAAAGGTAATACAAAGTTTTGGGAAATTTTGAAAATTGGGTGGATAGTGAATCTTTACAATTTTGATATATTTGGATGCTCCTGTGGATGTATTATAAGCACTAAAAAAATTAGCCCTTAAAACAATTCTGTTTTCTAGAAAAATTGATTATAAAAATTTACCGGTGCCCCCGGTAAATTTTGATAAATTTCAAATAGCGCATATGGCCGTATAATGGTAGCTTCGACCATGAAAATCTCAGAATATGTAGTTGTGATATATAATTTCCAAACGGGAATAGCTAATCGGTCGATTTTAGTCAAGAAACATTGTTTCAAAGCTAAACTAATATCTTGACCTTCAGAGGGAGCTATACAACATAAAGAGTTTATTATTTATAATTTCATAACTTCAGACTCGATTTCAACCGCGACAACGATCAATGAATATTGTAGGAACGCATATGCTTCCAATATTTAAATTTGAACCGAATTCATGACCCCATACCAAAACTTTGTAATACCTTTAACAGAATAATTGCTTATGACATGAGATGAAAAAGAAGTCGTGTTTGTTTCATTTCTTTTCTTATTCAATTCTCCCTCTCTCTCACATGGTGCACCCGCAAGCCTACTCTATATTTATTCATATCTGTAGTAATTAAATTTAAATACCTAACATTTGCTTACATTGTCTCCCAATAAATCCTCGCAGCATATTATTTTCCTGTGCATTTCTTTTATCTCACGTTCCGTTCAATGATTATTTTGCCGCCATTTTTTATTTCGCTCTCCATATAAAATTCATTATGTCTGTCGCTCACGGCTAATTTTTCTCGCGTCGTTTTTTGTTAAATGTTTTAAAGTCTGGCATTCATTTTTTTGCCAGATGATTATTATTTTACTCACATTTCTGACATTATGTTGCTCCCCTAAAATGCACCTTCCAGCAGAGTTAATGACAACAAAATGGGATAGATTTTTGCATACAATCGTATTAACAATGAATGTCACGTCGTCTATAATAGGCATCATCAATCATCGCTAAGGACAATTCAGAAATAATATGAAGGATATTCTGTCAACACCGTTTGCATTCTGATAATGTCATTAACTAACCATGACCGTCATTAGGCAATATACATTTCTACTTGAGACTATTCATTTCCTTTTCTCGTCAGGGTACCTGCTAAAGAAATGATCACATTTGTCAGAGGCCTAAAATAACTATTATGTCTGAAAAGCCTGACAAGCAAAATCAGCGAGGGTGGGAAACATCTGTACATTTATTCGTGCCTTTTTTCTGATGCCACTAGTATATTGCTTAGGGATGTGCATGCTGGAGACCAACTGATATCGTTGATAAGTGCTCGAATTTTAAACAAAATGTGTCGTTCGATGTTCCCTGTAGGTTTCCATGGTGAATGGGTATTCATAATATGTGAAGGCGCTCGATGATCCACACCACTTAGATGGTCCTGCCTAAAGCCTTCATGTGAGAAAGTATCGTGTTAGCTTGACCTCAATCAATGCTTTTGTTTTGTTAAGGAACACAAGCCTCTCTACCCCCTTCCTCTCTCTCTCTCTCTCTCTCTCTCTCTCTATCTCCCCCTCTCCCTGTCTCTGTCTCTCTCTCTCTCTCTCTCTCTGTCTCTCTTTACTTCAAATGTGTATAATTATTCTTCGACCATGTCGACTGGTAGAATGGACCACGTGTGTAGGCCAAATGAAAGCTGGCTAATGTTTACTAGTACTAGGCAAATATCGAAACAAAGAATGCATGAAAATGTTGTTGGAATCATAACTTGTATAGACAGAAGAGGGCACAAACTGGAAGGAAATTTAGCGTACATGTATAGGCCTATGTTCAATTTTTGCAATGATACAGGTAGGTCCCCTTTATATTTTTATTTGCCATGAATACATGAAATTGGAAGGCTCTGCTTCATTCCCATCGGGTATAGTATGTCAAAACATATTGCCATTTGTTGTCCGTAATTCAACCCATGTGGGTTTTTTTTCCTCACTCCTTTCTACGAAATACATTGTGGTGTTTCTCGATCAACAGTTTTATATGAGAGATACAAATTCGGCGTCGTATAAATGAATAATAAAACGAAAATATGTCGACAGGCATATGCTCAGGGCGCATAATATTGTGCATGTATTATCTAAATATCAAATTCTACAAGCGCAATTAAGGCAAACCTTTGAAGATTGTATTACGTATGTACCCTCGGGTTCCCTGGTGGGGTTTAAGATTGGTAGCGTGTCTCGACGCTAGCCGATTAGAGCCAGCTGTAATGGATGAGCCGTCGGGTTTCATTGCTGTCCCTGGTCTGTAAGTAGCTCCCAAATGGGAGCCATGATCGATAGGTAAGGTAAATATTTAATCCCTTTGCTTCCATCTGTCATTCGATATATGTACTAAATAGTTTAAAGGGGTTTCATACTAGTGATGGTGGTGGTTATTTTACCTGACAGCTAAGAATAGCAGATATACTAACTCGGGGGAGTTGGCTTGTTTAACAAATACTTAACCAGGAAGCCCCGAACATGAAAATGTTTTTGTGATATCATGATACCATACAAAAATCACGATATCAAAAAAGAAAATGACGTCATTGATTCATGGATGAAATATTGGGATTGAATGCAGCAACACGATTGCACAGCATTTCGAGAAAAAGCGAGACATTTCAGTAACTTTGTTCATCAGGTATTGTTATCAACATTACAGTGACGTAGTAGGCCTACATAATCGGGACAGGAATTATGTTGAATAGTACAGCATGGTATTGAAAGGGATAAAGACCGTGTTCAGAATGTATTTATAGAGGGTTTGATTAGATTGGACCGATATCGAGGAATATCATTGTAATTTATGAATACAAATGAGTCACATGGGACTACTCAGTAGAAATGGCAGATTTAATTTTCATCACACATTAACAAGATTGTGTGTCCTATTTCTATACATTTCCACGCCTTTCCATTTCCATGTAAACCATACTTCTGTAATCTACACTACGCTCCAAAGACAGCTATAGTATGGGACGGAACACATGCATGCAATTGCCATCATAATTTTGGCCAGACGTGTATGCTATTGCTAGTCATATCTGGAAATGACAACAAGAGCAAGTATTTGCTGTATATAGGCCTATTGTTACAATGATATTAATTTTTAAATACGCGTATTAACAAGTAATTATAAAGTTCACGAAAGATTTAACTTAACATTCTCTTCGAAATATAGCCCAGTGTATATTTTTGGTTATTAGTTTATATTTATTTAAGATATATACATCACACATTGCACTCATCCTCGTTCATGCACTTGCAGTTTTTGTTAAAAATCAATGGTACAGCTTTTAAATCCAATTTGTCTCGACTAGCTTACTTTTTAGGCAAGACAGATGCAATCATTGATCTAGAAATCCCATACGTTGTCATGATAAATTAAAAGGGCCCTTGAAACCACATCCAGATTGTCATGCATACGTATCAGATATGAGAGGTGAACGGGTGAATTTAGGAAGATAGAGAGAAAGAGCGAGAGAGAGAGAGAGAGAGAGAGAGAGAAAGGGAGAAGAGTGACAGATATACAGAGAGAGAGAGAGAGAGAGAGAGATACAGAGAGATAGAGAAAGGGAGAAATTGGAGCAAGTAAAAAATGGGAAAGAATGAAAAAGAGCGGAGATTGTATGAAAAATAGAGAGCAGCCAAAGGTACGGGAAAGAGAGAAAAAACAAAGTAGCGAAATGGGGGGGGGGGAGGGGGTGGAGGGGAACGGAGGGGCATAGAGAGAGAATAGACTGAGAGAACCAGAGAGATAAATGTTCATAATTTTCATTTACTGACTTTATAACAAAATGACAAATTAAATGCCTTCCCATTTATCGTACTATGTTTGAATTGCAAATAGTTGATGATTAACCGATTGCAGATTGCTAAAAAAATTAATGAAAATGTGAAAAACCGTCTATGTCCAGTAACGCCGAACTGTTTTAGACAACAAATTAATTATAATCAACGTATAAAATATTTTGCAGACCTCCTCCCCCCCCCCCAAAAAAAAAAAAAAAAATATATATATATATATATATATATATATATATATAGTTAAAATAATAATGATAATGATAATAATGAAAACAATAATGATAATAATAAAATAAGAAATAGATAAATATTTACAAAAGAATGACAATAGGTCGACATTTGTAAAAGAAAATATATGAATGAATGAATAAACACACAAATAATCTATTATTATTGCATTTTCAATAATGCCTCAGTCAATCCTCGAAACTAAATCTAAACCCGCAGATTCTTTGCCATTGGGCATAATGTGATTTTTTTTTCCCCCGGCCTGCGTGATGTCGGTCTGGTTTCGGTCTTGTCGGTGTGACTGGGTGTATCCTAACGCATCCAATATTAATCAATATGCGTCCTCACGTACGTCTCCGCTTTTAATAATCCCCTCATCAGGGAACTGTCAAATTTTAGATTCCCTGCCTCGATCTGAGCTGTTTAATGTTTCTGATTATGCGCACAGGACGTGTTATCATGCACCGAGCGTCGTCTCGGCGCTAAAAGGACATTATAGCCATTCACCATGCTGACAATACATGCTGGGAGCGTCCTTTTTGCAGTAATTAGCCGACGACCTGCGAAAATGAAATTCATGAGAAATGTGATCGTTCTCGGAATATTCATGCTCCATTTTGTTTGCCATCAGACTTTCATTATCGCACATTAATACGCTTTGGGGACGGATAAGGCGGATGAGGATGTCGGTTTGTTCGTTATCCGATATTGTTTTCCTGTCTAGTGAATTAATTTGCTCCTAGCGGTATTTTAGACAATGTATTTTTCTACCCGTGTATTTGTTGATTTTTTGTACATTTTAGCTATGCCTATGTGTAATGTTTATACAGTAGATTTCTGTTTGTTGTCATCTAACTTTCAGGAACGGTCATGTGTCTTCTATATGGTGTTTTTTAATCTATAGGCAAACTATGGGGTGCTGTTTTATTACGTAACAGATTACAATCACAGGTTTTAAGCCTATATCTTTCAGATTGCTTAAAATTACACTGTCAAATTGTAATAAATGGAAGAAGTTTGTATATACTGTAAATACTTTGAGGCAAAAGATATCATAAATCTGGACTCGCCATCCTTATCGTGCGTGTATTGTAATGTAAGAAGCTTGAGGAAAAACAAATTGAGAATTTGGATTTATGTATAAAATCATAGACTATATACTTTATTTGTTTAACTTGCCAAGCGAGTTTGGTAGAATGTGAATAGAAGGTGAGTAATGATATGGGGACAGATGGCAAAAGTCGGGCTAGCAATAGCCCCTGAATCACGTACATAAAACATCACACCTGGCCTTTGGCTTGCGAAAATGTTGTTTCCAGCAATTGTCTGTGTGATTCTACAAAAAAAAAAACTCCGTTCCCTTTTTTTTTCTTGGAAAATGTTAAATGTTTGTTTATTTCTCTTCTTCCTTTTCTTGTTCTTGTTCTTGTTCTTGTTCTTGTTCTTGTTCTTGTTCTTCTTCTTCTTCATCTTCTTCATCTTCTTCTTCTTCTTACTCCTCCTCCTCCTCCCTTTTCGTTCTTTCCCCGTTTTAACGTATATTCACGGGGGGGGGGGGTGTCGGAGGACAGCACTGTGATGACACAACAAAAAGCAAAGATACATATTAGCATCGTCATGATGCTATATGAAGCTCATCGAACATGTTTCCCTCTCTCGCATGACTTACCACCTAAATCGTGACAAAAACAATCCAAACCGCGATTTAATGAAAAATCTCCCAAGGACACAACTCAAAGACGACGTGAAATCAATAATTTTCCGGGTTATATCTTCAGATTGTCATTTCTGCCGGTATTCTCGATTAGGTATCACGTGGCTGGAGTCCAAGGACCAACAAAAGTCTGCAAAAACACGAGCACCATTTAGAAGAGCTCCTTTTCGAGAGTGTATATACGATAGGCAAAAGATAGATCGAAATATTCTATCATCAAACTCTAATCAGACTAATAAAAAAATATACGTCGTTTCATCCGACATAAGAACGTAACTGCTATTTGAAACATTGGACAAATTGATAGAAAAACATTTAAAAAAATGAATAATTTAAGTGCTATGAGCATTAACAATTTATATGTACATGTTCATGCTGCACGTTGTAAGACCTTGAAACATTTGAAATCATTGTTTTTGTCTATTTTAACAAGAAAGATATGAAACTTCTGTTTCTTCCATTTGTCAAATATGATAAGTATTCATCATTTTCTGGTGTGAGTTTCTTTATGTCGAAAGGGAGGTTTGGGCATGGATCCGAATAAAATCTTTAAGTCGATTGAGGGTTTATTTCGTAGTGTGAAATGATACCTACTGTAGTGGGAAGGATTCGTATATTACATACAAAGATTTTCTTTTTCTTTCTTAGCGGTAGTTATTAAAATTCAAAGTAAATATGACTTTGAAGGTTTTTGTAGCAACGCCATTGCTTTATAGTGTGCAACCTTTGAAGCTTAACCTCCTTAAAGCAACCATTAAGATTTTCAGGCCACAATTAAGTTCATAGAGATGATTTTATATGTTTAGCAATTAAAACCTTAGTCCAACGTAAATGTGTGTTGCCTGCCTGTCGAATGGAGTGTGTTTTCTAAGATAACAAGATTTTAGTTTATAAAACCAGGGAACGAAAACACATTCAAATGTCATTTTCATCACGATGATCACATTTTGTTTCTTCATCGTCAGTTTCTGCTTGTTGATATTGCTTTACTGATAAAAACATGTACATTGCGGGTATGTAGAACAATTGTTTAAAGGGCAGCTGTCGTGGGGGCAACTCATGTACTTTACGATCGCTGCATACAGTGGCGTATCAAGGGTATGCTCATACTAATGGGGAAGGGGCCCTGGAGATTTCCTCACGGGGGGGGGGGGGGGGGGACATTTATAGGAGATAAGTTATTGGATGGAGGGACTTGGCTTGGAAATGCTATATAAATTATACATGTTATTCCTTCGTACTACTGTCTTTCTATTTCTTTTATATTCAGCCCCTCCCCACCATTTCCCGGAGTTTCGCTATTCGATGATTATGCGACGTTTCTTTATACGAATTTCTTATAAATTGTGTATAGTCTCCATGAATAGGCTGTAACTCTGTACGTTCCTAATTTCGCTATGTGATGATTCTTTATACGAGTTTCTTATACATTTCCTTATAAATCTCCTGGCGATGAACAGAGCACAGTGTTCAAAACAAATCGAGACAGATATACTCCTTTTCACGAACGACAATCTAGTCCAGAAATTCTTTTCAGAATTACTCCAAAGACGATTACCAACAGAACTATACTATTCAGTTATCACTCTTCAACTTTGTTGTGATCTGCTCAAAACCTGCTTCTTGATCCCGATCCCTCATTTTTTCCATTTCCTACCTCTTTCCCCTTCACCTCATTTTTGGTCTACACAACACCGAAAAAATAGCGTTTAATGATAACTTCATTCTATTATCATCTCTTCCTTTCTTTCTTTTTTCTTTATACTTATTCATCAATTCCTCTAAACGCACACAAGCTATGTTTTTTTACGAAAGAATATTTCAATTTTTCAGTGAGGCTACAACATGGTGTAACTTAAAGCCCCTCTGCACTAGTTTGGCATGGAGGGATTAGACCTCCCTGTGATGTCACTGGCAGGTGGTTATCTCATCAAATCAGCTCTCAATTATCATAAGCAAAAGGGGACCATGGGGTAACAACAGGCACCGATTAGGCATCGTTTGCTATATGGAGGGCGCAAGTAGCTCTAAGTAGTGCGGTGGGGCTTTAAGTCTCGATTTGTGAATGTACTCACTCACCATGGAAACCTGCATAGAACATGCAACAGTCTGTGTACCAATATCCCAAATATTGGGAATATAGGCGCGATAGCTCAGTCGGTAGAGCAGTGGTCTCGTTATCCGGTGACCCAGGTTCGAAACCAAGGCGATGCGCTAGTGCCCTTTGGTAAGGCATTAATCCTCGTTCACCAGGTCCCTCGGAGAGGACCTAAAGCCGTTGGCCATCTGGTTGCTTACTTACAAGCATTTAATGCTTTCTTAGCAGTCAGGTAAAAAAAATATCCACCACAAATATTTAATACTGTGTATATTGGCTTAGCATGTATATTTTGTGTAATGAAGCTAATATATCAAGCCTTTGTAAACACAGAAACACCTGTGTGTAATCGAATCTCTTTGATAAGAAGTGCGGTGGGTCTTTAAAGTCTCAATTTGTGAATATACTCAGCATGGAAACCTACATAGAACAACCAATAGTCTGTGTACCAATATCCCTAATACTTAATACTGTGTATATTGGCTAAGCATGTACCGGTATATTTTGTGTAATTAAGCTAATCTATCAAGCCTTTGTAAACACAGAAACACCTGTTCAAGTTTCGAGTCATTATCCACCGTCGTACAAAATAGACCTAACTTTGTATACGTACATACGTACAATGATTAATAACCAGTTCACCTTCCTCACTACATTACCGTATTCAGAATCTTTCTCTTTAGATGACCTACAATGAATTATGTTGAAGAAAAACCTTAAAGGTAAAGACCAGTATTGGAAACGCCCCAATTTCAAAAAATGAAATGGAAGCTCTAATTACCAATCATGTGAAAGAATATGTTTTGAATAATACATGATGATACAAATTTTGCCGGGAAACCGCCTACTCATTGATATATTTGGTAAATTAGTTTATCTATTGGTGTGTGAGAGATTAACACGCATGTGTCGCGCACTTGTGCGTAGTCCCATATACATCTTTTTGTGTACAGTGCTTGTAACTTTATGAAGACTGGGCCAAATTTCTTATCATTTTGATGATTCCAGAACCTTGCAGTACATCTATGCTAGATGATCAACCTTTTCTAATCGATTTCACAACGTTTCTTTCACAAGGCAATCGCATGACCATATTACTGGTCTTTATCTTTAATTTCATGTGTAAATGGGTGCGTTCTTGAAAAAAGCTTGTTTTTATGATAGGTATTCTATTAACCGAATCATAAATTAAGCAAATAACTACCGTTGGTGAAGGTGGTGGGACAAACTATCACTTCCGAGGCAATCTGGATGTAGCTATCTTTTTTAAGCGAAGCTGAGGAAAGATAGCGTATACATTTAGATCGCCGATGAAGTGATAGTTTGCCATCGCCTGAAACCAAAAGGTGATTATCTGCTTTATATTCCACATCAGAAACATTTCACTTCTTCCGTCATTTTAGAGCAACAAGTCGTCAAATAACAGCTTGCAAACGGTGTACGAAACGTACAGTGTATGCAGTATGGTGGTGTGACCATAGTTCACGTACTAAAATCGCTTAAAGAGGAGAGCAATACGCAACGTATACAATTAAAGTGCGTTGCACTGTGTAGATAGTACTTCTATCTTCAGTGAAAGTGCGTTGAACTGTGTAGATAGTACTACTATCTACACAGTGCAACGAACTTTTCTTCTCCCATCAATGATGGGCGAATTATCTTTGATCACGTGATTTACTTTTGGCCAATCATAGACTCGAGCAAGATTCTTAGTATGTGGAATATAATACTAGATATACTATTCTTAAAATGTTTTCTAACATTAAAATAGCATAATTATGCGTCTGGATATTCCAAGTGTTTTACAGTCATATCGATGTTTTGAAAGATATAGAAATATAGGAATATATATTGCAGATACATAACATTGAAATGATAGTTCTCTTTGTTTACAAAACAAAATTGTGTTTGACCCGCAAATGACTACTCCCAAAGGATTTCATTTTCTGCGCAGTTTCTGAATTACTGTGTATTTTCACTACACGGTCGAATACCATCCGTATCAATCTACTAGCATAGGCCGAGGAGACAGTGGCTGTGAACTTGGAAGAAATTCGAAAATACCAATAATTTGGGCAAGTGCCCTATTTCAGGCAGCGATCGAGGTGCCTGAATAACCTGATACAGTGTCTGAGTAGCAGGTCCCCGAGTATCTTATGTTCAAGCACCGAAGTGCCCAAACAATATCATTTGTATGTATCATCTAGAGTAATTTTTTATGACGAAATTATTATTTCTTTTAAATAACCAAGTGTGTTTGTTTTTGCTCGCTCATTTCTCACATTTGTACATTTTTCTTATTAAAAAGGAAAGCTAGTTCGGTCAAAGGTGTAAGTCCCCCCCCCCCCCCCTGTTACACCCACAAATGTAATAACGCCCACAAATGTAATAACACTTTACCCACAAATGTAACAACACCCACAAATGTAATAACACTTTACCCACAAATGTAATAATTTCACCCACAAATGTAATAACCACTTTACCCACAAATGTAATAATTTTGAATCACCCACAAATGTAATAATGACTTTACCCACAAATGTAATAAATTTGAAGTGATATTTTTTTCGAATTTGTTCAAAACTAAAACGCTGTAATAAAGCATGGGTATAGCTAACTACCACCTAGCTTACTACCTCCGGACATCTACCCCCAGTCAACTACCTCCTCCCCGGACATCTACCCCCGGACATCTTACCCCATACAACTACCCCTCCCCCTGGACAACTAACTCCCCCTCCAACTACCCCCCCCCCGGACATCTACCCCCAAGCAAATTAAGGTAGTTGGGGGTAGTTGCCCGGGGGTAGTTGGATGGGGGTAGATGTCCGGGGGTAGTTTTCAGGGTGGGGGTAGTTGGCTGGGGGTAGTTGGAAGGGGATAGTTGGATGGGGGGGATGTCCGGGGGTAATTGACGGGGGGGGTAGATGTCTGGGGGTAGTTGCCCGGGGATAGATGTCCGGGGGGTACTTGACTTGGGGTAGATGTCCGGGGGGTATTGTCCGGGGTAGATGTCCAGGGGTAGTTAACTGGGGGGGGGGGGGGTATCATTCTAGGGGGTAGTTAGCTGGGGGTAGTTGGCAGGGGGGTAGGTGTCCTAGATTCTCGATTAGAGATTATGTCTGACATTTCTTTCGGGGGAGTCCCCTCTCTCGTGGTTGTAGCTCCATGGTAATGAGCAGTGTCAGAACACTAAAGTTGCAACAAAGTTATTTCGATTAGGATAAACTTTAGTTTTTGCTGTGTTTAGAAGATCCTCATTGAAAAAGATCGCACAACCAAAAACAAACTAACAATTATGCATTAAACGGGTTAATCCTCACGTAGTATATTACAGACCAATCATGTGTGATTCTTTGTCTACATTATAAGTGTATAAACCGTTGTAAAGAAAATGTATGTGTCATATGAGTGAACTATATATCATAAAATATGTTATCTCAGTGTTAAAGCAAATATCTGGAAACTACATGCCTCTATTGCTTTTTTAAAATCACTAACATATTCATGTATTTATAATCCTTATACAAGTGTATGGTTTGTTTTGCATTTATGTCTTTAATCAGATTTCTGTTTAAGGTTGAAAAATGGCTCAAAAGTGGCAAACGCCAAACTCTTCAACAGAGATCAGGTAAAGGTTGTTAATATTCTTTATCTCATTGTATAATTAAAATAATTATTTCCTTTTGATAAGTCATACTTCATTTCAACTCCGTCTACTCTTAAAGCATCTGAAAAGTATTACTGAAAAACTTTTGGAGTTGTACGTGTTAAGTAGTTTTATATGGACGAATACTAAGTTACAGAAAGCCAGGTATTTTAGTATTTCGGCATCTGGTTCTCTTGTTTTTCCTAGCTTAGAAGAATTGTCACGTGTTAGGTTGTTTGCGTTTTATATCAAGTTCAGTTGATGTTATCAGTTTCAATATTGCCCAAATTATAACCTTGTTTGCTTGTAAAAGACATGTGAGTTACTCCACCTTTTTATACGTAATAATTATTTTGGTTCTGTTACCGTCTGTATATTAATGAAACAACCTCTTCATTCGTTTGGAATAAAATACTTTCTATCTTACAAAATCTATGTATCCATCATTGCATTTAATACTATAAAACCATAACCTCTGCAATTTACTCACATTGATTGAGAGAGTATATAGATATTTTATCAGTCAAAGGGTTCTGCAATCGTTCATTCAAAACATGCAAATATGTTTCGCGCGATCTCGTTATACAGCTATTTATGATTTGTTACATGAAAGTATGCGTTGTTATTTGCTTGTTAACCGATTATCATTTCAGACTTGTTCTTGTTTATATAGCTGCTTGAGTGTTTCAGAAGTAGGGAAAACTGTAATATAAATGTGTTTTGTTTGTATTTGCCTTTGAATAAATTTCGTTCTCATGAATTCACACTGTGTACCGCGTACCAATTGGTAGTCTTCAGTATAAGTAATTGATATGTTCATCACATGAAGAAAGGTAATTCATTCACGCACTCATGAAAATATAACATCGCAATCCAACGTTTTAATGTCACTAATAGCGTACATATATATATATATAAATATATGTTACATATCGTGAACATATTTCATAATCACATGCATAATACAATCAGCGTCAATATTTAAATACATTTAAGGTCACTTATTAAATTACTCTTTTTTTCTACGAACATTGAATTTCAGGATATTTGTGGGCGTTAGAATATTTACATGATTAAGAAATCGTCGACGGTCAACGAACCATCGAATCGGTCCCTCCTCTGTGTGTTATATATATGGACCATTTTGACTGATTCGTCAGTTCGTGTGACCGCCGACCAATCATTTATTTGTGACGTGTTGTATCCACATAATTATGTAATAATGTAATTTATTTTTAAATGAAAAAAAAGAGGAATAAGATGGTGGGTCTTAGTTTCGAAGATTTGTTTAAATTTCTATTTCCTTTGAAATAACCGGGTCTGGAAGAAAGACTACGCTCTATACCCATGTTATTCCACAGGAATGAGATGGTGAGGTCTTAGTTTGAAGATTTTAATAACCGAGTCTGAAGTAAAGACTACGTTCTAATCCCATGCTTTATTACCGGGTCTTATTTTGGAAGATGGAGGGGTCTTAGTTTAAATTTTTTTTTTTGTTTTGTTTTGTTTCATTCTTTGTTTGTTTTTTAACTTTTGAAAAACCGGGTCTGGAGGAAAGACTACGCTCAATACTTATGTTCTTCCACAGGAATAAGATGGTGGGGTTTTAGTTTTGAAGATTTTTAAAAAGTTTTGAAATAACCGGGTCTGGAAGAAAAACTACGCTCTAAACCCATGCCCTATTAGCGGGTCTTAGTTTGGAAGAAGGTGGGGTCTTAGTTTTGAAGATTTTTTTTTTTTTTTTAAATAACCGGGTCTGGAGCAAAGACTGCGCGCTATACCCATGCTTTATTACAGGGTTTTAGTTTTAAATTCGACAAAATATCCCTTCAAATTTATTACATTTGTGGGTAAAGTCATTATTACATTTGTGGGTGATTCAAAATATCACTCCAAATTTATTACATTTGTGGGTAAAGTGGTTATTACATTTGTGGGTGAAATTATTACGTTTGTGGGTAAAGTGTTATTACATTTGTGGGTGTTGTTACATTTGTGGGTAAAGTGTTATTACATTTGTGGGCGTTATTACATTTGTGGGAGTTATTACATTTGTGGGTGTAACAACCCCCCCCCCCCCGGAGAAAATTAACCCGTACGCCTAAATAATAGGTTTGGTTTTACTCCTTGTGGCATTTTGCTCGTGGTCAGTGGTTTATTGTGTTGTTAAGGTTTGTAGAGAAAATAAAATGCGCATGGATGGAGCAATTACATACTCAGCTGGCTAATCATGCTATACCATGAATAATAGATGATGCTTTTCCGTGTTTCCCCATTTTTTGTGAGGCAGAAATTATGATGTTTGTATCCCCTGGGAGTGAAGCCATTGTCCTCTACAAGGTTGCACGATATTCACGCTATTGATGGTAATTATAGCAAGCAAATGGATTACACGTATACATAATGAGAATCCAAATTAGGCATTTACAGTTACAAAAGGGAGTACCGCGTTCAGTATTTTCAGTACTTTTGTCGCTGATAAAACACAGCTGTTTTTTATGACTCCCCCTCCCCCCCCCAAAAAAAAAATACCCCTCCCTCTCTCGCTCTCTCTCTCTCTCTCTCTCCCTCCCCTCTCTCTCTCTCTCTCTCTCTCTCTCTCTCTCCCTATTACACTCTCCCTCTCCCCACCCTTCCTTCCAACCTTTCTCCCTACTCATGGTATTGAACATGTTGCACATTGTACATGTATATCACATGTTGTTGGTTTTTTTCGACATACACTCATGCTTTGATAACAGCTGCCACAGGTGAACTCATTAGGTGGTATCAGACACAATTTTCCCGACCCATCTTGAATTATCTAGTTTACAGAAATCTAGATACGTAGGTGACAGACAGGCTACGAATATTCTGGATAAATAATTTCCAGATAATTGGCCTCTGTCTGACACCACCTAATGTATTCATCGCCAAAGAAAGTTATTTAGAAGAAGGCGAAAGGGGGAGACGTTAACATGCGTAAAATATATAGTAAAATATGTACACTCAAAGTGATAAACTGTTTTCCTTAGTGTTCATTGATTAGAGCTGAGGGATAGCTGGATATACATGTATAACAGTTCATCACATAAGCTCATTAACTATGTCCCTAACGTACTATTAATAATAATTTCCCCATTTTGGATGTCACAATAATTAATCGCGCTGTGTATAGAGGCGACACGTCTCCCCATTAATTTGCCACTAATGCGGGCATTTTCTTAATAACTTGTAATTGATAAGGAGGGAGATGACAAGTCTATACTCAAAGCCACAACACGCGAACATCAAGATATTGCTTTTCACCTTTTTGTGGATTTTAACTTACTTTTACTTCTTCCGCGTTCCTATGACAACGTCATTCAAAAACGGCGGGCTAGATGGTACGATTTTTCTCTCTCCAGCGCCAGGGGCAGAAGACGCTTTTTATATACTGGACGATAGTTAGTGATGCGGCGATAATTCAGTACTTCGGGCGTAACAACGGATAATTCGAGCAGAAGATGTAAGAACAAGAACAAGAACAAGAAGAACGATAAAAGCATGCAGATGGACTAGTTACCATGGATACATGCACTTTGTGGTTAGAATCTGGTAATGTTTTATTTTGTGGTACATCTCTTTTTCGCTTGAATCATCACCCATGGTCGGTGATCAATTATATTATTCACAAACCAGCACCCCGTTCCGCTTGACCTTTCTCCAGATTTGTATAAACGAAGAAAGTAAAATGACAACATCTTCATGTATTTCGTCGTGTTTTTAAGAGAGAAGGAGTATATGTGGACACGCAATTCAGACATTTATATAGTCCCATCCACTCATTCAGTTTGGGTGTAGACGTACACCATCTTGACATGACTTCAAATAGTGTGATTGACAATGTGAATCAGCTGTTTTAGTTCATTTCTAATGGGGCAATGGGGGCATGGGGCATCCCCCCCACCCCGGCTTCCAACCCCAACTTCCTATGTTGTCAGCACATGTCAGCTTAGTCTCCTTCAATTACGACATTACATCAAAACGCAAGAAGAAACAAAAAACGATGTTAATTTGATACACATTATATACAAGTATTATAACCTGTTTTTGTACATCATCGCATCATCGATTATTTGGACAAGAGACACCCCCCCCCCCCCCATTTTACTGTTGTTCCCTTACGCCCATGCATCCATTGGATCTGACAACAATAGTAGATTACAGGGATAAAAGTGTTATAACTTACGCACATTGCGTGATATAACGACCGTCTATCATAAGCCGATTAATTATTTGATAAAAGGTTGGCTTTTGGAGAACCCGGGCATCGATCCCGGTACCTCTCGCATGCTAAGCGAGCGCTCTACCATCTGAGCTATAGCTCCCCTTGGCGTACCATAAATCTAGTTGTAATCTCATAATTGAATGGAATGTCACATACGTAATGATTGTAATGATTTCCAGTCTTAGCAGAGAACATTAGAAAATTGTCCACAGATTCGATTTTGAGACTGAAAGTGTGAAAAGAAATTGGAATTTTATATACTAAGAATTGGCACCCTACAATTAAAGGGACTTGGTAACATTGTTCAGATGAGAGAATGTGATGCTTAGCCAGTGACTTTAGAAAATGCTAGATGTACAATTAAAGATAATCTGAGAGTTTGAGTGAAAAGCAGACCATTAGTAATGATACAAATTGGGGTAAACTGATCTGATCGATTCCTTAATTCTCCCAACTATATTATTACAATTTAATTATATTTGTGGTGAATGTGAGTGTGGAAAAACGGTTGAGAAAATTCGAAATTCGTTGGGAGAATTTATCACTTTTAGAGGGTATTGCACAGTGACGCCTTCATAGAAAACCATAAATATGTTTGTGGTTGGGGATTTTTTTTTCTTCTCTCGGGGTGTTTGCATGTTAGAGGGTTTAGGAACATAATAAGTAACATTTCATACAGTAATCGTGCAGTTTTTTAATCAATCTTCAACAATGTTACCGAGTTACTTTAAAGCCAGACAGTACGGGAAACACTACCTCTAACGCCATCTCAGGTCAGATATAGCAAGCGCTGTGCAAGTTCATCAGTTCATTATCGCTTTGAATAATAGATTGCAGTTGTAACCTATGTTTAAGTCCGTTGCCCTGTCATATTGTTGGTGAATATCTTTGTGATAATAAGGCATCACAACAATAAAGAACAAGCAAACAAAAAGTGATGTATATACAGTTTAGATAATAAACTTTCCCTCTTACAGTTTTGAGGTTTATTTAGTTTTGTTGTTTTATTTTTTGGTTCTAGTTCTTGTTCTCTACATAATATACGATGACGGTCCAGTTTGTCAAGAAAGAGCGTTCAGAACATCAAAAGACCAGCTTGACAAAAAGATGTCAAAGATTGAACAGTCGTAATCAGCCAAGAAATTGACAAATAGTCGCCATGATGCAAACGAAAAGCCGAAAATTCTACAAAAATAAGCTGATACTTGGAGAACCCGGGCATCGATCCCGGTACCTCTCGCATGCTAAGCGAGCGCTCTACCATCTGAGCTAGCTCCCCTTGGCCTGCCATAGACCCAATTGTAATTTTAATATTGAATGGTATTGCAAATACACGATAACATTTCCAGTCAAAGCAGAGGACAAAGAGTACCGAAATGTGACGTTAACCAAGCTGTCACTATTAGGGACTTTTAGATTTACACGACGAGAGCGCGGACTGCCGCGTGTGACATTGTGTTAAGGCACCGGGCCGTGCCTCTTAACAGGACGTCACATTACCTTAAAAGGATGTCACACGTGGCGGTCCACGTTCTCGTCGTGTAAATCTAAAAGTCCCTATTGCTAGTTCCAAACAACCTTGTGTTAGGCAATGGTGTGGGGATCACACCATAGCCCAAGAAACTGAATTTTGCCCTGATCCAGCTCGTTGCTTGAATGAAACTCATACGCAGGCTTTGTTGTTTAGAACCAGTAACCTAGACGATGAGCGAATATGAGATTAGCACTTCGGATATAACTTAAGCACATGTTTGAATCCGTTGCTTTGTTATATTTATGATGACAAACTTTGTGATATAAGACATTCACAATATATAATAGAACAAGCAAACAAAAGGTGTTTTTATATTCAATTTCAATAAAGCAAACTGTCCCCTTTCACAGTTTTTCGTATGTTTTCTCTTGTTTTTTTCTCTCATAGCCGTGATGACAAAAAAACAAAAAGTAAAAAATCCACAAAAACTGAAACTTGGAGAACCCGGGCATCGATCCCGGTACCTCTCGCATGCTAAGCGAGCGCTCTACCATCTGAGCTAGCTCCCCCTTGGCGTGTCATAGATTGTATCCTAGTTTTGTAAAGTGTTACATTTCTCAAAAGACACAGAAGTGGTCAAGAAACATCAACGTTGTTACTGCGCTGAAAATCTAAGCATGAAGACAAAAAGATAAAAGATGTGAAACCATAAAGCCCCCTACCCCGGATCCAGGATTTTCCGTTAGAGAGAGGGGGGGGGGGGGGGGCGGAAATTTGAAAATAGCGCAGACCGTTATTTCAACTCAACATACCAATACAGGGCTGTCAACTTTGAGGAACTGCTTCGAGGGAGATCGCATGCCTTTTTTGTTTGTTTGCGGGGAGCGGGGGGTAGTGAGCACAATCTTTCTCTTTATTAAAATACTTAATACCTCCCCTTTTGAGCACACAAAAGGGTAAAATTGTGGTTACTATCTCTATAAAAAAAAAATTGTTTGCTGTTGTCAGGGGTGAGGCCCGTCTTTTGTTCCCTTTTATTTTACCAGGGGACCGCCTTGATACCAGTTCAGGTTGTGTGTATTTAAGATAATGATCATGGAGAGCAAAAAACCAATGAGTACCTAAAAAGAATGACATTTGGAGAACCCGGGCATCGATCCCGGTACCTCTCGCATGCTAAGCGAGCGCTCTACCATCTGAGCTAGCTCCCCTTGGCCTGCCATTGGATTAGTTGTAATCCTAACATTGAATGGTATTGCAAATACATGATGATTATATTTCTAGTCAACGCAAATCACATGAGCGAAATGTCGAGAGATTCGATCTTTTGGCAGAAACTGTGAAAAGCAATTTCAATTTTAGAAACTTACAATTGGCATTCTACAATGAAATAAGAGATTTTTTTTTGTTTAACTTTAAAACATGTAAAAAAAATGAGTCCTATGATCTATCATATATCATTTTGAAAATCTTTTGTGATTTAAAGCATCATGAGAATGAAGAAGAAGCTAATAAAAAGTGTTTTCTAAATATAAAAAAAAATGAATAACAAACTATCACCTTTGACATTTTGAGGTATTGTTTTTGTTTTTCTGTTAAAAATTCAGTTCCGTTTATATATGTTTACAATAACGGTCGTCAAGAAAGACAAGTTTATTACGAAGGGGCATTAGGAATTTTAAAGAAATATACAAACCAGTAAATCCAACATGGCCAGTAGATGTCAATGATTAAAACAAATCCATGAACAACAGAGAAATTGAGAAATAGCCGTCATGGTGAAAACATGGTCTACAAAAGAATGGCACTTGGAGAACCCGGGCATCGATCCCGGTACCTCTCGCATGCAAAGCGAGCGCTCTACCATCTGAGCTAGCTCCCCACTGACACAATATATTTGTGCCCTAAGATTTTAGTAGAAATCGTTATTACTATTTTGACGTAAATGTAATGCGTTCCAAACATCGATTAAACGAAAATAAACACTATATACAGTTAAAGAAAGATAAATATAGTTACAAGAATATATTACATGCTAATGCAGTTTTTATAAAAATATCAATTTGGAACATGAAGTTTGATATTGGTCTATCATCATGATTGTTTAGGTGTCCATGTCATTAGGAAACAGACACATGGCAATAAATCTAGTTCTTCTAAATCATATGATAATAGATTATAATGATGATAATAATAATAACAATAATTATTATGATAACGATGATAATAATAATAAAAGCTACATTTATATTGCGCATGTATACATCCTAGAAAATGCTCGAGGCCTCTGAAAAGTATTAATATTCCGCTGGCTAAGCCCATCTGCCCTAAGGCGCTAAAAGCATTACATGAATTAATTCCTTCCAGGTACCCATATACCTGCATGGAGAGTAGCAAATTTAGATAAATGTATTTCTAAAGGACATTAGCGTGACGGTGGGACTCGAACCACAAACCATGCGATCCACCGTCCGGTAACGTTACCACTATACCACGACACAATGTAAATTACGGGTTTACTAATCAAAAGCACATTTGTCCTTGCTACTATTTATTATGTTTATTAAATCAATTCATATTTCTCTTTGCTTCACTTCGAGGTGCTGCAAGTGGAGATGAAATAATTCAAGTCCGTGGTTTTCATGACTGTTCCTATGATCCAAAATATATACTGATCCCAAAAGGACAAATGCAAACAAAATAATTGGAGGACCCGGGCATCGATCCCGGTACCTCTCGCATGCTAAGCGAGCGCTCTACCATCTGAGCTAGCCCCCCTTGGTGAAAGAACCGCTTTTAAGTAGATTATTATTTTTTTTACGTACTACGATGGGCTCTATTGATTATTTCATTGTCATTGTCAATGGCAAACTGACTCCAAACCGTTTTTTGTTTTGGGGGTCATTTGGGGTAGGAGTGTATTTTTGTGAAGCCAGATCGAAGACACTGATACGCGCATAGGCAGATAAAGGTAATTTCTGCACAACTGTATCATTATCATGATCATGTCCACTCTCATGTGTTCAGGAAAGTTACGTAATCATTATTCGTTTATGCAAAGGTGGGTATTTTCTGTTCAGGGATCTCCTTATTCTTTCCAAGGGGGCAAACGTAGCACCTCCATCACTTTGGCAGTATTTATTCTAAAATGCACAAAGAATAAGGAGATCCCTGAATAGAATATACCCACCTGTGCATAAACGAATAACGATTACGTAACTTTCCTGAACACATGGGCCCGAATTCACAAAGCAAGGTTTGAGCTCAGACCAAGGTTTGAGCTCAAACCTCCTTTTGTTTCGCCAAACCTCCTTTTGTTCTTTACAAACCAGGTTTGTAAAAAAACGCGTAAAACGCGTCATATGACGTACGAAAACCAAGGTTTGTCGACAAACCTTCTTTGTGAATTCGGGCCATGAACGTGGACATGATGATGATACAATTGTGCAGAAATGACCTTTATCTGCCCATGCGCGTAATAGTGTCTCAGATCTGGCTTCACAAAAATGCACTCCTACCCCAAATTGGTATGTGAACACATATTTTACATATGGTGTTTGTGATATAATTATGACAAAGATGATCTATATGAAAATATATTATTTATCACAACTGTTGAAAATGAAAGAAACTCGTGCAGCATTAAAGAAACACTATAGAAATTCAACTTGAATAGCTTCTGAAATTATTGGTTCATAGATCTTTCTCTGACTCGATGACTAGTTTTTACGTATGATTTACGTCATGGACAAAAATCAAAGAAAGAACAATTTCCTTTTCATGCATAAAGATACTTCTGCCGGGAATCCAATGACAAAATGAAAATTGTGTTTTATTGCAGGAAAACACAATTTTATCGTTCTTTTCTTATTTTTCCCTCCACAGATCTCCCAAGACACTTCAGACGCGAGCACGCCAAAAGACAATCTTCCATCCACATTTACATATGTGCCTTATACTGAAACCTCAGTTGGACCAACTGACACATTCTCATCATCAGCGTCACAATCATCGTCTCCATCATCGCAATTGCCTACAGTATCTCCTGATGCTTTATCTACATCAACGGAATCAGAGTCCCCATCTTTTAAGACATTAGCACCGAACTCATCGGAGAGTCCCATATTACACTCTTCCAGTGAAGAGCCATCGAATATCTCAGAAAATTTTACAACATCTTCAACGAATCCAACGTCAAGCAGTCCCAGTGTCGTTTCCAGAAAAACAACATTCACGCCAAGGTCGTTCTCGACGTCGCCATCGTCAGCAACAGAGTCGTCGTCATCATCACAGACGACTATCAACTCCGAACCGACAAATAAACCTGGCGAGGTTTCATCAACTGAAGAACCATCCAGGACTGATATCAGTTTCACCCCTCCAGCAGCCTTCAAGGCAGTTCCAACAGTATCCAGCGAGATGACGGACGAAGCGATCGGAAGCGATTTGGACAGAAGGACGGTCGTCGGCTCGACGTCGAACAGTTCGACATCGGAGCTCCCGAAGATCCACTTTACCCTCTTCACGGACTGGTGGCACGCCACGATCCTCCTCGGCATCGAGGTCTTCTTCTACATCATCACACTTGGTATCATCTACTTCATGCGCAGGAACAACATCCGCTGGCCTCAAGTCCTGCAGGATGATTCAGACTCACAGTCAGACACAGAACCATTTGGGTAGCCATTTGCCCAACTTTGAAGCGCTTGATGCCTACGTCCCTGGTTTTTGTAGGGAAACTCTTGATTTGTTGACGTTAGAGATGATTCCAGACGGATTTTTTGAAATTTGTGTTAAAATTTGATGACCGTTGGACATAAAGGCATATTTATTTTTTTACTTGCAATGCCTACATAGATACATGTCAAATTTTCAATCGAAATAATTTATTTGTCCAAAGATGATATAAAGACCCGTACAGTTATTTAATTCAATCGGTATTATCGAATCGGATGAATCATTTGCAGAATTCGATGGAACAAATACATGCTGTGATTATGTGTGTTGATTCTAAAACTCCTAGCTGACATTACTCAGTGCGCCATTTATTGATGCACCTACTGCGAACGTGTGCGTTGTTCTCAGGTTTTAACACATCAAAATAGAGGAGATATTTGCAGACATTTGCTGAAATGGATATTGTAGTCGATTTCGAGACAATCATTTGATATTTTTTTCTTTCGATTATCGATGTTGTACATACACACTGGAAGTAGCTCGAAAGTGAGAGCAAGTTGTGCAACGTACAAAGTATGGGACTGTAATTGTGTACGTGCTTGTATTTGTACCGTGAACATGTTAATATTCCCCTTCCTTTTTCGATATGTAATTATCATTTTTATAGTCTGATTGTCGTATCACAAAACGTCATCTACCGAAACGCTTGTTTGAGCTCCGATTCGAACGAAAATTCGATGAAGATTCTGAGACCTGCTCTATTCTGAACGTCTTTTGAGAAAGAGGAAGAAGAGAGAGAGAGATAAAGAAAGAAGAGAGAGAGAGAGAAAGAAGAGAGAGAGAGAGAGAGACGCACACACAGTCAGGACCGGAGACAGAGAGAATGGGGAATAGATAGTTAATCCATGGGCTTTGGGAATCAAGTCTCTCCTGTTTTTAAATCTATGGGAATGATTGAATTCTGTAGTTAATGGGCTAACAAGAGGCCACTTCCGATGCATGCTTTTTGGACCAACAATTCAAGTAGATTTAGGATTGACCTTCACGATGACTTGGTGCTTATCATATGATTTAATGGTATTGCATCCATAATTATATTTCTGTACCATACGACTAAATATACATAGCTAATTGTGTGTTTTTTATATACAATTGTAAAATAACTCGCATGTAAACGTGTTAATCGAAACATGTTTATCAAAATTACATACAATATTATACGTATATAACTTTAATATTCCTAAAAAAACTTGCAATCGTTTTTTATATTCTGTTGTGTTATTACATCAAATGATCTTTTTAGTCCGTAATAGCATGATCTACCAACATTTATGTTGATACTATTTAATGTTTAATTTGAAATGAAAAGGATCGATAAAACTTGAAATACAAAAAAAAAAACATCATCAGATGTTTTAGTCCAGATATAATAACTGAAAAGTTTATATTGAAATGATTATAATCATTAAAACAATGTAAACTATGTAAATGATATTAACAAACGCCATGTTGATGACGTAAATGACTATACTAATAAAAAAAGTTATCATTATGATAATAGTAAATAACACATTGACGTAACAAGAGCCACAAAACCAAGGATTTACATCTGCTATCATCACAGTATTAAAGCAATTAAAATTGTATTGTTCAAGGTATGCCGACAGTGATATTTCTGCCCTAAAATCTTGAAAAGAATTTGTGAGGAAACAAAAGAAAATAGGATTTAAATTTGGTTTGATAAGACCAATGACATTATTGTCAGATTGTGTATTAAAATGAAGAAAAAAAACAAGTTAGAATTTGTTCAGGATTTAAGTGAGCAAAATGGGACAATGGCGTTGATAAAAGGAAAGGGTATTTATTTTAGGGCCGAGCAAAACAAAAAAAGTTGTTTTTTACCTTCTCGTTACGCTTGTTCGTACATTAATTTTGAAAATCGGAGGTTTTCATTCTCCCGATCAATGACTATTCTTTCCTTTTCTCTCTCTCTCTCTCTCTCTCTCTCTCGTGTTCGGCTCCTGTCGGCAAAGGTTGTCTGATCCAATCCTCCCTATTTCACAATGAATATTAAAGAAATGGCCCTCATAGGTGACTTCTACTTCTACTTCTATGGTAATACTCATCAACGCCTGTTCAGCATCTAGATGGTGACCTTCTGTGGGGGGAGAGAAAGGAAATTCTAGAGTAAGACACTTACTCAGTGCTCCAGATGCGGAAATCAACATAATGTACGATATGAAAGTAAATCTAACAAGAGGTACATATTATATATATATATGTTTATATTTTTTAAAGTGGGAGGAAGCTGTAGACAATGCGTATTTCATGCTTTTTTTTCCTCATATTGTTGTGATTCTTTATCATGATTCGTTGTGTGTTAAACTTGAAATGTATATACAATATTATCTGTTAAATTTTGTTAATAAAATTATATTTCTAATCCTTAGCTCATTGTCTTTCCTGGTTCTATTTCTACGTGTTGTATCCGGTTATTAAGTCATCGAATGAAATCATGGCTATGTATCTACATTTATAAACAAAATTAACTTCATTGTGGAATGTCTATTAAACAACTACTGCATTTTCCAGTACAAATTGCCAGTCAATCGAACCTGGTCTCGCCGAAACTACTAACCCGTCTCCGCAGTCTAGAGGTTAAAGCATTGGCTTTCTAAGTCAGAGACCTGGCGAACATATTTTCTTCAACCTATGCCTAAATTCATTACGGAGGGCGGATGTCGCACCATTGGGCCTAAAAAAAAGATGTTGTATTGACCTTCAGGGGCCAAAACATTGGTCGGTCGGTCGGTCGGAAATTTTATTTAAAAAAAACCTTTTTTCCTTCTTTTTATTCTCCCTCTTTGGGCTTATATTTCTCAGTTTTGAATGCTTTAACATTTGTTTTCTCTAAAAAAAAATGGTTTAAAAAAAAAAACTTAAAAAAAAAGCCGACCGTAGATTTGGAGATTCTGGGGTCGGTCGCTTACGGCAATACAACATCTTTTGTTGTAGGCCTTATTCTCTCATTTTCATTTCTCTCAATTAAATGCCTTAAACGATAATTTCGAGGATTCACATAATTGATGACAACTCGGACAACATTGATGTCACTTCTTCCAAATGATTGTGTTCCGTAGAAAACGTCTTTCATATGATTTCAACTTGTAGAATTGGAGAATGGGTACAGTCCATGGGGCACATTGTACGCAGATTTCATGTCATGTCCTATAACTACATAATACATACATGTTGACAAACATCAACGTGCTCAGAATGTGGCTGCAAGGGTATTGTCATGGACATCTAAATTTGAACAGATTAATATATATCCCGTTCTTCAGAAGCTGCACAGGCTGTCTATTCGCAAGCGCAGAGAATTAAAGATTCTTCTGACACGGAAATTTGTAAATGGATTCGCACCAAGCTACCCTCAAAATCTAATTATACCTTTATACACCTTTTTGTAATATAAGATCATCACATAAAAATCTTATTTAGATCACAAGAACAAGAGCTGCTTTTGGTGAAAGTGTTTTTCCCGGCAGCATCACACTTTTTGTGGAACAAATTACGTTCGGAGTTGAGAACTACAACCACAAACATATGGAGTTTAAAATTAAAAATGAAAATTTACCTTTTATTTAGCAATGCTCAACAAGAGGATATCATGTATTCCTACTCTTATTCCTCATCTATTTTCCTTGTGCGCCTCGGAATAGAAGCCCCCCACCCCCCTCTCTCTCTCTCTCTCTATCTCATTTATTTCACCACTCTCGTGTCCCTCTTTTTGTCTTCTCTTTACCCCCCCCCCCCCACTCAGGGGTCGGAATGACCGCATGCGTGTTGCCAAAATTTCCGGCAAAGGGGTACTTTTCGTGCGACAAAGTCCGTCCCGAGAATTGTAAAAAAAAGGGGTGTATTTGACTTTTCACCCGGAGATTTCTTTAAAAAGGGGGTGTTTTTCCTTTTCTTCTCTCATCTCTTTGGACTCCTGAGAATCTATTCCTAAATTAGGGAGGTACATTGAGCATTTTTCCTGATTTAAGGGGGTCTCCAAGGCAGGAAAAGCCCTCGAAAAGCCCGTGAAAGGGGGGTTCGGAAATGTTGGCAGTCCTCAGATAGGAGGTGCTTTCAAAAAGAGGGATCGAGCATATGCGTACCCTAAATAACACTGAGTGGGGGGGGGGGCCGGGTCTTTACCTCTCTCCATTGTTTTGTTCCTCTCTCTCTCTCTCTATCTTTCTCCCATTGAATAAGCAATTCGGGGGGGGGGGGGCCTTGTTCAAAATTATGAAATATTTAAGACGAATCTTTCAGTAATAATTGTGATTAACTATACTGGACTACCTAATACATGTACTTTTTTAAAATAATTTTTGCAATAATAAATAGATTCCACATCATGCAATGATACGGGGCAGCCAACGGTTCAGAAATTAAGAGACGCCAATATTTCACGTCAAATATAGTCCCTGTTGCTGGGATTCATGAATAGTTGGATAGAATATAAAATGACATTACACTTATTACAAGCATATACCATCAATAATCAATTTCCTAATTATACTCTGCACTAAATGTTAAAAGCATTCTAGCCATTTACTGATTTGGACATTGAACATTTCACCCAATTTCGACAAATTCATGCATTTGCTCAATCAATTGATCTTGGCACTCGGTAGCTGGATAATTATGTGGTCGAACACGTCAATTTGTGAGAAAATCCATTTCTAGGGTATGTGAAATCAAATTACTTTCTATAATAAGTGGGGCAAACTTTCGAAAACTGCTGCAAAGTTTGGTCGTAACGACAATCAAACTCGAACTATTTTTAAAACGCCCTGAATTTCTCTATAGATCTTGTATATTAGATCTTTAAAGTCTAGGAGATCGTAGCCATGTTTTTCTTCTCTCTCTCTATCTCTATTATTCATAGTGGAAGAAAACAACTTAAAAGGGCCAAAAATAAATCAAGAATTACTTACTGCTGAATGTTTTTGACCGAGAGCAACCAGAGTGCAAGTATCTGTGTGGTATCAAGCTCTTATTTATACTAAAAAAATATTAAATTCTGACGTGCTATTGAAGAGAGTATGAAATAATTTAGACGAAATATTCATAATGAATATGGATAACAAATACGAAATTGCACAAAACAGATCACATTATGGAGAACCCGGGCATCGATCCCGGTACCTCTCGCATGCTAAGCGAGCGCTCTACCATCTGAGATAGCTCCCCGTTGCCTGCATGATATGGGACAACTTTGGTAAACTTCATCAGAAAATGTATATTCTAATCATATCAGTTTTAACCAAATCCAATGATGAGAACGACTGCAGTTTTAAACATATGTGAAATAGAACTGAGTTGGTAAAACTTTTAAGATCGGTATATTAATATCAAATTCGTGATGTGGACTAATAACGGAATTCTGCAACTGTTGTTATTCCAAAAGCCCCCCCCCCCCCACAAACTATGAATTGGACTTACACGCTTTTTTTAATTCATTATCCCCCCCCCCCCCACCCTATTCCCCAACCCCTCGACAAAAAACACAGTCTCTCAGTTTAGCTCTCCCAACACTCCTGCGTGATTTTGTCAGAGAACTGGAAATTCTAAAAATGATATTTTCCCTTTCTTTTGATTTTGTACAACGCCGCTCAAGTCCTTTGAACTTGCGCCGCGTCGCACGGGTATACTTTCAGCCAATCGAAAGCGACCGTCTGAGCCGACAAAATAAAAGCGTGTAAACAATAGATGAAAGTGCCGGTGCTATTAGGGAAGATAAATGGATTTCTAGAGTAAATGATATCTTTTGACTTTCTATAAGTCGGGCAAACTTTCGAGAACTGGAGCTAAGTTTGATCGTAACGATAATCAAACTCGAATTATTTTTCAAGACGCCATGCATTTTCCTTTAGACCTTGTATATTAGATGTTATAAAAGTCTAAAAGATCGTAACCGTGTTTTTTCTTCTCTCTCTCTTTATTATTTTTTCTTTAGACCTTGTATAGACCTTGTATATTAGATGTTATAAAAGTCTAAAAGATCGTAACCATGTTTTTTCTTCTCTCTCTCTCTCTCTTTATTATTTTTTCTTTGTAGTGGAAGATAAGAAAGTTCGAAGGGCCAAAAATAAATCAAGAATCACGGTTGAAAGATTCTGACCGAAAGCGATCAGAATACAAGTATCTTCGTCATGACTTTGTGTGTGGTATCAAGGTCTTTTTTATGGTGAAAAGATTTCATTCTGACGTGCTTTTGAAGAGAGTGTGAAATAGTTTAGACGGAATAGTCATAATGAAAATATGGATAACAAATCGGGAATTGCACAAAACAGTTCACACTATGGAGAACCCGGGCATCGATCCCGGTACCTCTCGCATGCTAAGCGAGCGCTCTACCATCTGAGCTAGCTCCCCTTCGCCTGCATGATATGGGACAACTTTGGTCAACTTCATCAGAAAATTTATATTCTAATCATATCAGTTTTAACCAAATCCATTGATGAGAACGACTGCAGTTTTAAACATATGTGAAATAGAACTGAGTTGGTAAAACTTTTAAAATCGGTATATTAATATCAAATTCGTGATATGGACTAATAACGGAATTCTGCAACTGTTGTTATTCCAAAAGCCCCCCCCCCCCACAAACTATGAATTGGACTTACACGCTTTTTTAAATTCATTATCCCCCCCCCCCACCCTATTCCCCAACCCCTCGACAAAAAAACACAGTCTCTCAGTTTAGCTCTCCCAACACTCCTGCGTGATTTTGTCAGAGAACTGGAAATTCTAAAAATGATATTTTCCCTTTCTTTTGATTTTGTACAACGCCGCTCAAGTCCTTTGAACTTGCGCCGCGTCGCACGGGTATACTTTCAGCCAATCGAAAGCGACCGTCTGAGCCGACAAAATAAAAGCGTGTAAACAATAGATGAAAGTGCCGGTGCTATTAGGGAAGATAAATGGATTTCTAGAGTAAATGATATCTTTTGACCTTCTATAAGTCGGGCAAACTTTCGAGAACTGGAGCTAAGTTTGATCGTAACGATAATCAAACTCGAATTATTTTTCAAGACGCCATGCATTTTCCTTTAGACCTTGTATATTAGATGTTATAAAAGTCTAAAAGATCGTAACCGTGTTTTTTCTTCTCTCTCTCTTTATTATTTTTTCTTTAGACCTTGTATAGACCTTGTATATTAGATGTTATAAAAGTCTAAAAGATCGTAACCATGTTTTTTCTTCTCTCTCTCTCTCTCTTTATTATTTTTTCTTTGTAGTGGAAGATAAGAAAGTTCGAAGGGCCAAAAATAAATCAAGAATCACGGTTGAAAGATTCTGACCGAAAGCGATCAGAATACAAGTATCTTCGTCATGACTTTGTGTGTGGTATCAAGGTCTTTTTTATGGTGAAAAGATTTCATTCTGACGTGCTTTTGAAGAGAGTGTGAAATAGTTTAGACGGAATAGTCATAATGAAAATATGGATAACAAATCGGGAATTGCACAAAACAGTTCACACTATGGAGAACCCGGGCATCGATCCCGGTACCTCTCGCATGCTAAGCGAGCGCTCTACCATCTGAGCTAGCTCCCCTTCGCCTGCATGATATGGGACAACTTTGGTCAACTTCATCAGAAAATTTATATTCTAATCATATCAGTTTTAACCAAATCCATTGATGAGAACGACTGCAGTTTTAAACATATGTGAAATAGAACTGAGTTGGTAAAACTTTTAAAATCGGTATATTAATATCAAATTCGTGATATGGACTAATAACGGAATTCTGCAACTGTTGTTATTCCAAAAGCCCCCCCCCCCCACAAACTATGAATTGGACTTACACGCTTTTTTAAATTCATTATCCCCCCCCCCCCCACCCTATTCCCCAACCCCTCGACAAAAAAACACAGTCTCTCAGTTTAGCTCTCCCAACACTCCTGCGTGATTTTGTCAGAGAACTGGAAATTCTAAAAATGATATTTTCCCTTTCTTTTGATTTTGTACAACGCCGCTCAAGTCCTTTGAACTTGCGCCGCGTCGCACGGGTATACTTTCAGCCAATCGAAAGCGACCGTCTGAGCCGACAAAATAAAAGCGTGTAAACAATAGATGAAAGTGCCGGTGCTATTAGGGAAGACAAATGGATTTCTAGAGTAAATGATATCTTTTGACTTTCTATAAGTCGGGCAAACTTTCGAGAACTGGAGCTAAGTTTGATCGTAACGTTAATCAAGCGCGAATTATTTTTCAAGACGCCATGCATTTTCCTTTAGACCTTGTATATTATATGTTATAAAAGTCTAAAAGATCGTAACCGTGTTTTTTCTTCTCTCTCTCTCTTTATTATTTTTTCTTTAGACCTTGTATAGACCTTGTATATTAGATGTTATAAAAGTCTAAAAGATCGTAACTTTTTTTTTCTTCTCTCTCTCTCTCTCTCTTTATTATTTTTTCTTTAGACCTTGTATATTAGATGTTATAAAAGTCTAAAAGATCGTAACCATGTTTTTTCTTCTCTCTCTCTCTCTTTATTATTTTTTCTTTGTAGTGGAAGATAAGAAAGTTCGAAGGGCCAAAAATAAATCAAGAATCACGGTTGAAAGATTCTGACCGAAAGCGATCAGAATACAAGTATCTTCGTCATGTGTGTGGTATCAAGGTCTTTTTTATGGTGAAAAGATTTCATTCTGACGTGCTTTTGAAGAGAGTGTGAAATAGTTTAGACGGAATAGTCATAATGAAAATATGGATAACCAATCGGGAATTGCACAAAACAGTTCACATTATGGAGAACCCGGGCATCGATCCCGGTACCTCTCGCATGCTAAGCGAGCGCTCTACCATCTGAGCTAGCTCCCCTTCGCCTGCATGATATGGGACAACTTTGGTCAACTTCATCAGAAAATTTATATTCTAATCATATCAGTTTTAACCAAATCCATTGATGAGAACGACTGCAGTTTTAAACATATGTGAAATAGAACTGAGTTGGTAAAACTTTTAAAATCGGTATATTAATATCAAATTCGTGATATGGACTAATAACGGAATTCTGCAACTGTTGTTATTCCAAAAGCCCCCCCCCACAAACTATGAATTGGACTTACACGCTTTTTTAAATTCATTATCCCCCCCCCCCCCACCCTATTCCCCAACCCCTCGACAAAAAACACAGTCTCTCAGTTTAGCTCTCCCAACACTCCTGCGTGATTTTGTCAGAGAACTGGAAATTCTAAAAATGATATTTTCCCTTTCTTTTGATTTTGTACAACGCCGCTCAAGTCCTTTGAACTTGCGCCGCGTCGCACGGGTATACTTTCAGCCACTCAGAAGCGAGCGTCCAAGCCAACAAAACAAAAGCGTGTTACAATAGATGAAAGTACCGGTGCTAATCGGGGTAATAATGGGGGAGGGATGGGGTGGCAGATGGCTTCTTTTTTGCTAATTAATCAATTTGTAAAAACATCCATTTCTAGGGTATGGGATATCAAATGATTTGTTTTAATAAGTGGGGCAAACTTTCGAGAACTTGAGCAAACTTGAATTATTTTTAAAACGCCTTGAATTGCTCTATAGATTTTGTATATCTGAACTTTAAAGTGTATTAGATCGTAGCAATGTTTTATTCTTCACTCTCTCTCTCTCTCTCGTTATTTTTTTTTGTAGTGGAAGAAAAGAGCCTTAGAAGGGCCAAACAAAAATCAAGAATTGCGGTTGAAAGTTTCTGACCGATACCAACCAGAATACAAGTAACTGTGTCATAATTATGTGTGGTATCAAGCTCCTATTTATACTGAACAAAATATTAAATTCTGACGTGCTATTGAAGAGAGTATGAAATATTTTCGACGAAATACTCATAATGACCTAGAAAATATGGCTAACAAAATCCGGAATTGCACAAAACAGATCACATTATGGAGAACCCGGGCATCGATCCCGGTACCTCTCGCATGCTAAGCGAGCGCTCTACCATCTGAGCTAGCTCCCCGTTGCCTGCATGATATGGGACAACTTTGGTAAACTTCATCAGAAAATGTATATTCTAATCATATCAGTTTTAACCAAATCCAATGATGAGAACGACTGCAGTTTTAAACATATGTGAAATAGAACTGAGTTGGTAAAACTTTTAAGATCGGTATATTAATATCAAATTCGTGATGTGGACTAATAACGGAATTCTGCAACTGTTGTTATTCCAAAAGCCCCCCCCCCCACAAACTATGAATTGGACTTACACGCTTTTTTTAATTCATTATCCCCCCCCCCCCCACCCTATTCCCCAACCCCTCGACAAAAAACACAGTCTCTCAGTTTAGCTCTCCCAACACTCCTGCGTGATTTTGTCAGAGAACTGGAAATTCTAAAAATGATATTTTCCCTTTCTTTTGATTTTGTACAACGCCGCTCAAGTCCTTTGAACTTGCGCCGCTTCGCACGGGTATACTTTCAGCCAATCGAAAGCGACCGTCTGAGCCGACAAAATAAAAGCGTGTAAACAATAGATGAAAGTGCCGGTGCTATTAGGGAAGACAAATGGATTTCTAGAGTAAATGATATCTTTTGACTTTCTATAAGTCGGGCAAACTTTCGAGAACTGGAGCTAAGTTTGATCGTAACGATAATCAAACTCGAATTATTTTTCAAGACGCCATGCATTTTCCTTTAGACCTTGTATATTAGATGTTATAAAAGTCTAAAAGATCGTAACCGTGTTTTTTCTTCTCTCTCTCTTTATTATTTTTTCTTTAGACCTTGTATATTAGATGTTATAAAAGTCTAAAAGATCGTAACCATGTTTTTTCTTCTCTCTCTCTCTCTCTTTATTATTTTTTCTTTGTAGTGGAAGATAAGAAAGTTCGAAGGGCCAAAAATAAATCAAGAATCACGGTTGAAAGATTCTGACCGAAAGCGATCAGAATACAAGTATCTTCGTCATGTGTGTGGTATCAAGGTCTTTTTTATGGTGAAAAGATTTCATTCTGACGTGCTTTTGAAGAGAGTGTGAAATAGTTTAGACGGAATAGTCATAATGAAAATATGGATAACAAATCGGGAATTGCACAAAACAGTTCACATTATGGAGAACCCGGGCATCGATCCCGGTACCTCTCGCATGCTTAGCGAGTGCTCTACCATCTGAGCTAGCTCCCCTTCGCCTGCATGATATGGGACAACTTTGGTCAACTTCATCAGAAAATTTATATTCTAATCATATCAGTTTTAACCAAATCCATTGATGAGAACCACTGGAATTTCAAATATATTGAGAAATAGAACTGAGTTGGTAAAACTTTTAAAATCGGTATATTAATATCAAATTCGTGATATGGACTAATAACGGAATTCTGCAACTGTTGTTATTCCAAAAGCCCCCCCCCCCCCACAAACTATGAATTGGACTTACACGCTTTTTTAAATTCATTATCCCCCCCCCACCCTATTCCCCAACCCCTCGACAAAAAACACAGTCTCTCAGTTTAGCTCTCCCAACACTCCTGCGTGATTTTGTCAGAGAACTGGAAATTCTAAAAAATGATATTTTCCCTTTCTTTTGATTTTGTACAACGCCGCTCAAGTCCTTTGAACTTGCGCCGCGTCGCACGGGTATACTTTCAGCCAATCGAAAGCGACCGTCCGAGCCGACAAAACAAAAGCGTGTAAACAATAGATGAAAGTGCCGGTGCTATTAGGGAAGACAAATGGATTTCTAGAGTAAATGATATCTTTTGACTTTCTATAAGTCGGGTAAACTGTCGAGAACTGGAGCTAAGTTTGATCGTAACGATAATCAAACTCGAATTATTTTTCAAGACGCCATGCATTTTCCTTTAGACTTTGTATATTAAAAGTTATAAAAGTCTGAAAGATCGTAACCATGTTTTTTTCTTCTCTCTCTCTCTCTCTTTATTATTTTTTCTTTGTAGTGGAAGATAAGAAAGTTCGAAGGGCCAAAAATAAATCAAGAATCACGGTTGAAAGATTCTGACCGAAAGCGATCAGAATACAAGTATCTTCGTCATGTGTGTGGTATCAAGGTCTTTTTTATGGTGAAAAGATTTCATTCTGACGTGCTTTTGAAGAGAGTGTGAAATAGTTTAGACGGAATAGTCATAATGAAAATATGGATAACAAATCGGGAATTGCACAAAACAGTTCACACTATGGAGAACCCGGGCATCGATCCCGGTACCTCTCGCATGCTAAGCGAGCGCTCTACCATCTGAGCTAGCTCCCCTTCGCCTGCATGATATGGGACAACTTTGGTCAACTTCATCAGAAAATTTATATTCTAATCATATCAGTTTTAACCAAATCCATTGATGAGAACGACTGCAGTTTTAAACATATGTGAAATAGAACTGAGTTGGTAAAACTTTTAAAATCGGTATATTAATATCAAATTCGTGATATGGACTAATAACGGAATTCTGCAACTGTTGTTATTCCAAAAGCCCCCCCCCCCCACAAACTATGAATTGGACTTACACGCTTTTTTAAATTCATTATCCCCCCCCCCCCACCCTATTCCCCAACCCCTCGACAAAAAAACACAGTCTCTCAGTTTAGCTCTCCCAACACTCCTGCGTGATTTTGTCAGAGAACTGGAAATTCTAAAAATGATATTTTCCCTTTCTTTTGATTTTGTACAACGCCGCTCAAGTCCTTTGAACTTGCGCCGCGTCGCACGGGTATACTTTCAGCCAATCGAAAGCGACCGTCTGAGCCGACAAAATAAAAGCGTGTAAACAATAGATGAAAGTGCCGGTGCTATTAGGGAAGACAAATGGATTTCTAGAGTAAATGATATCTTTTGACTTTCTATAAGTCGGGCAAACTTTCGAGAACTGGAGCTAAGTTTGATCGTAACGTTAATCAAGCGCGAATTATTTTTCAAGACGCCATGCATTTTCCTTTAGACCTTGTATATTATATGTTATAAAAGTCTAAAAGATCGTAACCGTGTTTTTTCTTCTCTCTCTCTCTTTATTATTTTTTCTTTAGACCTTGTATAGACCTTGTATATTAGATGTTATAAAAGTCTAAAAGATCGTAACTTTTTTTTTCTTCTCTCTCTCTCTCTCTCTTTATTATTTTTTCTTTAGACCTTGTATATTAGATGTTATAAAAGTCTAAAAGATCGTAACCATGTTTTTTCTTCTCTCTCTCTCTCTTTATTATTTTTTCTTTGTAGTGGAAGATAAGAAAGTTCGAAGGGCCAAAAATAAATCAAGAATCACGGTTGAAAGATTCTGACCGAAAGCGATCAGAATACAAGTATCTTCGTCATGTGTGTGGTATCAAGGTCTTTTTTATGGTGAAAAGATTTCATTCTGACGTGCTTTTGAAGAGAGTGTGAAATAGTTTAGACGGAATAGTCATAATGAAAATATGGATAACCAATCGGGAATTGCACAAAACAGTTCACATTATGGAGAACCCGGGCATCGATCCCGGTACCTCTCGCATGCTAAGCGAGCGCTCTACCATCTGAGCTAGCTCCCCTTCGCCTGCATGATATGGGACAACTTTGGTCAACTTCATCAGAAAATTTATATTCTAATCATATCAGTTTTAACCAAATCCATTGATGAGAACGACTGCAGTTTTAAACATATGTGAAATAGAACTGAGTTGGTAAAACTTTTAAAATCGGTATATTAATATCAAATTCGTGATATGGACTAATAACGGAATTCTGCAACTGTTGTTATTCCAAAAGCCCCCCCCCACAAACTATGAATTGGACTTACACGCTTTTTTAAATTCATTATCCCCCCCCCCCCCACCCTATTCCCCAACCCCTCGACAAAAAACACAGTCTCTCAGTTTAGCTCTCCCAACACTCCTGCGTGATTTTGTCAGAGAACTGGAAATTCTAAAAATGATATTTTCCCTTTCTTTTGATTTTGTACAACGCCGCTCAAGTCCTTTGAACTTGCGCCGCGTCGCACGGGTATACTTTCAGCCACTCAGAAGCGAGCGTCCAAGCCAACAAAACAAAAGCGTGTTACAATAGATGAAAGTACCGGTGCTAATCGGGGTAATAATGGGGGAGGGATGGGGTGGCAGATGGCTTCTTTTTTGCTAATTAATCAATTTGTAAAAACATCCATTTCTAGGGTATGGGATATCAAATGATTTGTTTTAATAAGTGGGGCAAACTTTCGAGAACTTGAGCAAACTTGAATTATTTTTAAAACGCCTTGAATTGCTCTATAGATTTTGTATATCTGAACTTTAAAGTGTATTAGATCGTAGCAATGTTTTATTCTTCACTCTCTCTCTCTCTCTCGTTATTTTTTTTTGTAGTGGAAGAAAAGAGCCTTAGAAGGGCCAAACAAAAATCAAGAATTGCGGTTGAAAGTTTCTGACCGATACCAACCAGAATACAAGTAACTGTGTCATAATTATGTGTGGTATCAAGCTCCTATTTATACTGAACAAAATATTAAATTCTGACGTGCTATTGAAGAGAGTATGAAATATTTTCGACGAAATACTCATAATGACCTAGAAAATATGGCTAACAAAATCCGGAATTGCACAAAACAGATCACATTATGGAGAACCCGGGCATCGATCCCGGTACCTCTCGCATGCTAAGCGAGCGCTCTACCATCTGAGCTAGCTCCCCGTTGCCTGCATGATATGGGACAACTTTGGTAAACTTCATCAGAAAATGTATATTCTAATCATATCAGTTTTAACCAAATCCAATGATGAGAACGACTGCAGTTTTAAACATATGTGAAATAGAACTGAGTTGGTAAAACTTTTAAGATCGGTATATTAATATCAAATTCGTGATGTGGACTAATAACGGAATTCTGCAACTGTTGTTATTCCAAAAGCCCCCCCCCCCCACAAACTATGAATTGGACTTACACGCTTTTTTTAATTCATTATCCCCCCCCCCCCCACCCTATTCCCCAACCCCTCGACAAAAAACACAGTCTCTCAGTTTAGCTCTCCCAACACTCCTGCGTGATTTTGTCAGAGAACTGGAAATTCTAAAAATGATATTTTCCCTTTCTTTTGATTTTGTACAACGCCGCTCAAGTCCTTTGAACTTGCGCCGCTTCGCACGGGTATACTTTCAGCCAATCGAAAGCGACCGTCTGAGCCGACAAAATAAAAGCGTGTAAACAATAGATGAAAGTGCCGGTGCTATTAGGGAAGACAAATGGATTTCTAGAGTAAATGATATCTTTTGACTTTCTATAAGTCGGGCAAACTTTCGAGAACTGGAGCTAAGTTTGATCGTAACGATAATCAAACTCGAATTATTTTTCAAGACGCCATGCATTTTCCTTTAGACCTTGTATATTAGATGTTATAAAAGTCTAAAAGATCGTAACCGTGTTTTTTCTTCTCTCTCTCTTTATTATTTTTTCTTTAGACCTTGTATATTAGATGTTATAAAAGTCTAAAAGATCGTAACCATGTTTTTTCTTCTCTCTCTCTCTCTCTTTATTATTTTTTCTTTGTAGTGGAAGATAAGAAAGTTCGAAGGGCCAAAAATAAATCAAGAATCACGGTTGAAAGATTCTGACCGAAAGCGATCAGAATACAAGTATCTTCGTCATGTGTGTGGTATCAAGGTCTTTTTTATGGTGAAAAGATTTCATTCTGACGTGCTTTTGAAGAGAGTGTGAAATAGTTTAGACGGAATAGTCATAATGAAAATATGGATAACAAATCGGGAATTGCACAAAACAGTTCACATTATGGAGAACCCGGGCATCGATCCCGGTACCTCTCGCATGCTTAGCGAGTGCTCTACCATCTGAGCTAGCTCCCCTTCGCCTGCATGATATGGGACAACTTTGGTCAACTTCATCAGAAAATTTATATTCTAATCATATCAGTTTTAACCAAATCCATTGATGAGAACCACTGGAATTTCAAATATATTGAGAAATAGAACTGAGTTGGTAAAACTTTTAAAATCGGTATATTAATATCAAATTCGTGATATGGACTAATAACGGAATTCTGCAACTGTTGTTATTCCAAAAGCCCCCCCCCCCACAAACTATGAATTGGACTTACACGCTTTTTTAAATTCATTATCCCCCCCCCCACCCTATTCCCCAACCCCTCGACAAAAAACACAGTCTCTCAGTTTAGCTCTCCCAACACTCCTGCGTGATTTTGTCAGAGAACTGGAAATTCTAAAAAATGATATTTTCCCTTTCTTTTGATTTTGTACAACGCCGCTCAAGTCCTTTGAACTTGCGCCGCGTCGCACGGGTATACTTTCAGCCAATCGAAAGCGACCGTCCGAGCCGACAAAACAAAAGCGTGTAAACAATAGATGAAAGTGCCGGTGCTATTAGGGAAGACAAATGGATTTCTAGAGTAAATGATATCTTTTGACTTTCTATAAGTCGGGTAAACTGTCGAGAACTGGAGCTAAGTTTGATCGTAACGATAATCAAACTCGAATTATTTTTCAAGACGCCATGCATTTTCCTTTAGACTTTGTATATTAAAAGTTATAAAAGTCTGAAAGATCGTAACCATGTTTTTTTCTTCTCTCTCTCTCTCTCTTTATTATTTTTTCTTTGTAGTGGAAGATAAGAAAGTTCGAAGGGCCAAAAATAAATCAAGAATCACGGTTGAAAGATTCTGACCGAAAGCGATCAGAATACAAGTATCTTCGTCATGTGTGTGGTATCAAGGTCTTTTTTATGGTGAAAAGATTTCATTCTGACGTGCTTTTGAAGAGAGTGTGAAATAGTTTAGACGGAATAGTCATAATGAAAATATGGAAAACAAATCGGGAATTGCACAAAACAGATCACATTATGGAGAACCCGGGCATCGATCCCGGTACCTCTCGCATGCTAAAAAAGCGAGCGCTCTACCATCTGAGCTAGCTCCCCTTCGCCTGCATGATATGGGACAACTTTAGTCAACTTCATCAGAAAATTTATATTCTAATCATATCAGTTTTAACCAAATCCATTGATGAGAACGACTGCAGTTTTAAACATATGTGAAATAGAACTGAGTTGGTAAAACTTTTAAAATCGGTATATTAATATCAAATTCGTGATATGGACTAATAACGAAATTCTGCAACTGTTGTTATTCCAAAAGCCCCCCCCCCACAAACTATGAATTGGACTTACACGCTTTTTTAAATTCATTATCCCCCCCCCCCCCACCCTATTCCCCAACCCCTCGACAAAAAACACAGTCTCTCAGTTTAGCTATCCCAACACTCCTGCGTGATTTTGTCAGAGAACTGGAAATTCTAAAAATGATATTTTCCCTTTCTTTTGATTTTGTACAACGCCGCTCAAGTCCTTTGAACTTGCGCCGCGTCGCACGGGTATACTTTCAGCCAATCGAAAGCGACCGTCCGAGCCGACAAAACAAAAGCGTGTAAACAATAGATGAAAGTGCCGGTGCTATTAGGGAAGACAAATGGATTTCTACAGTAAATGATATCTTTTGACTTTCTATAAGTCGGGCAAACTTTCGAGAACTGGAGCTAAGTTTGATCGTAACGTTAATCAAACTCGAATTATTTTTCAAGACGCCATGCATTTTCCTTTAGACCTTGTATATTAGATGTTATAAAAGTCTAAAAGATCGTAACCGTGTTTTTTCTTCTCTCTCTCTCTCTTTATTATTTTTTCTTTAGACCTTGTTTAGACCTTGTATATTAGATGTTATAAAAGTCTAAAAGATCGTAACCGTGTTTTTTCTTCTCTCTCTCTCTCTCTCTTTATTATTTTTTCTTTGTAGTGGAAGATAAGAAAGTTCGAAGGGCAAAAATAAATCAAGAATCACGGTTGAAAGATTCTGACCGAAAGCGATCAGAATACAAGTATCTTCGTCATGTGTGTGGTATCAAGGTCTTATTTATAGTGAACAAATTTCATTCTGACGTGCTTTTGAAGAGAGTGTGAAATAGTTTAGACGGAATAATCATAATGAAAATATGGATAACAAATCGGGAATTGCACAAAACAGTTCACATTATGGAGAACCCGGGCATCGATCCCGGTACCTCTCGCATGCTAAGCGAGCGCTCTACCATCTGAGCTAGCTCCCCTTCGCCTGCATGATATGGGACAACTTTGGTCAACTTCATCAGAAAATTTATATTCTAATCATATCAGTTTTAACCAAATCCATTGATGAGAACGACTGCAGTTTTAAACATATGTGAAATAGAACTGAGTTGGTAAAACTTTTAAAATCGGTATATTAATATCAAATTCGTGATATGGCCTAATAACCGAATTCTGCAACTGTTGTTATTCCAAAAGCCCCCCCCCCCCACAAACTATGAATTGGACTTACACGCTTTTTTAAATTCATTATCCCCCCCCCCCCACCCTATTCCCCAACCCCTCGACAAAAAACACAGTCTCTCAGTTTAGCTCTCCCAACACTCCTGCGTGATTTTGTCAGAGAACTGGAAATTCTAAAAATGATATTTTCCCTTTCTTTTGATTTTGTACAACGCCGCTCAAGTCCTTTGAACTTGCGCCGCGTCGCACGGGTATACTTTCAGCCAATCGAAAGCGACCGTCCGAGCCGACAAAACAAAAGCGTGTAAACAATAGATGAAAGTGCCGGTGCTATTAGGGAAGACAAATGGATTTCTAGAGTAAATGATATCTTTTGACTTTCTATAAGTCGGGCAAACTTTCGAGAACTGGAGCTAAGTTTGATCGTAACGTTAATCAAACTCGAATTATTTTTCAAGACGCCATGCATTTTCCTTTAGACCTTGTATATTAGATGTTATAAAAGTCTAAAAGATCGTAACCGTGTTTTTTCTTCTCTCTCTCTCTCTCTTTATTATTTTTTCTTTAGACCTTGTATAGACCTTGTATATTAGATGTTATAAAAGTCTAAAAGATCGTAACCATGTTTTTTCTTCTCTCTCTCTCTCTCTTTATTATTTTTTCTTTGTAGTGGAAGATAAGAAAGTTCGAAGGGCCAAAAATAAATCAAGAATCACGGTTGAAAGATTCTGACCGAAAGCGATCAGAATACAAGTATCTTCGTCATGTGTGTGGTATCAAGGTCTTTTTTATGGTGAAAAGATTTCATTCTGACGTGCTTTTGAAGAGAGTGTGAAATAGTTTAGACGGAATAGTCATAATGAAAATATGGATAACAAATCGGGAATTGCACAAAACAGTTCACATTATGGAGAACCCGGGCATCGATCCCGGTACCTCTCGCATGCTAAGCGAGCGCTCTACCATCTGAGCTAGCTCCCCTTCGCCTGCATGATATGGGACAACTTTGGTCAACTTCATCAGAAAATTTATATTCTAATCATATCAGTTTTAACCAAATCCATTGATGAGAACGACTGCAGTTTTAAACATAATTATGTGAAATAGAACTGAGTTGGTAAAACTTTTAAAATCGGTATATTAATATCAAATTCGTGATATGGCCTAATAACGGAATTTTGCAACTGTTGTTATTCCAAAAGCCCCCCCCCCCACAAACTATGAATTGGACTTACACGCTTTTTTAAATTCATTATCCCCCCCCCCACCCTATTCCCCAACCCCTCGACAAAAAACACAGTCTCTCAGTTTAGCTCTCCCAACACTCCTGCGTGATTTTGTCAGAGAACTGGAAATTCTAAAAATGATATTTTCCCTTTCTTCTGATTTTGTACAACGCCGCTCAAGTCCTTTGAACTTGCGCCGCGTCGCACGGGTATACTTTCAGCCAATCGAAAGCGACCATCCGAGCCGACAAAACAAAAGCGTGTAAACAATAGATGAAAGTGCCGGTGCTATTAGGGAAGACAAATGGATTTCTAGAGTAAATGATATCTTTTGACTTTCTATAAGTCGGGCAAACTTTCGAGAACTGGAGCTAAGTTTGATCGTAACGTTAATCAAACTCGAATTATTTTGCAAGACGCCATGCATTTTCCTTTAGACCTTGTATATTAGATGTTATAAAAGTCTAAAAGATCGTAACCGTGTTTTTTCTTCTCTCTCTCTCTCTCTTTATTATTTTTTCTTTAGACCTTGTATAGACCTTGTATATTAGATGTTATAAAAGTCTAAAAGATCGTAACTTTTTTTTTTCTTCTCTCTCTCTCTCTCTTTATTATTTTTTCTTTAGACCTTGTATATTAGATGTTATAAAAGTCTTAAAGATCGTAACCATGTTTTTTCTTCTCTCTCTCTCTCTCTTTATTATTTTTTCTTTGTAGTGGAAGATAAGAAAGTTCGAAGGGCCAAAAATAAATCAAGAATCACGGTTGAAAGATTCTGACCGAAAGCGATCAGAATACAAGTATCTTCGTCATGTGTGTGGTATCAAGGTCTTTTTTATGGTGAAAAGATTTCATTCTGACGTGCTTTTGAAGAGAGTGTGAAATAGTTTAGACGGAATAGTCATAATGAAAATATGGATAACAAATCGGGAATTGCACAAAACAGTTCACATTATGGAGAACCCGGGCATCGATCCCGGTACCTCTCGCATGCTAAAAAAGCGAGCGCTCTACCATCTGAGCTAGCTCCCCTTCGCCTGCATGATATGGGACAACTTTGGTCAACTTCATCAGAAAATTTATATTCTAATCATATCAGTTTTAACCAAATCCATTGATGAGAACGACTGCAGTTTTAAACATAATTATGTGAAATAGAACTGAGTTGGTAAAACTTTTAAAATCGGTATATTAATATCAAATTCGTGATATGGCCTAATAACGGAATTCTGCAACTGTTGTTATTCCAAAAGCCCCCCCCCCCACAAACTATGAATTGGACTTACACGCTTTTTTAAATTCATTATCCCCCCCCCCCCACCCTATTCCCCAACCCCTCGACAAAAAACACAGTCTCTCAGTTTAGCTCTCCCAACACTCCTGCGTGATTTTGTCAGAGAACTGGAAATTCTAAAAATGATATTTTCCCTTTCTTCTGATTTTGTACAACGCCGCTCAAGTCCTTTGAACTTGCGCCGCGTCGCACGGGTATACTTTCAGCCAATCGAAAGCGACCATCCGAGCCGACAAAACAAAAGCGTGTAAACAATAGATGAAAGTGCCGGTGCTATTAGGGAAGACAAATGGATTTCTAGAGTAAATGATATCTTTTGACTTTCTATAAGTCGGGCAAACTTTCGAGAACTGGAGCTAAGTTTGATCGTAACGTTAATCAAACTCGAATTATTTTGCAAGACGCCATGCATTTTCCTTTAGACCTTGTATATTAGATGTTATAAAAGTCTAAAAGATCGTAACCGTGTTTTTTCTTCTCTCTCTCTCTCTCTTTATTATTTTTTCTTTAGACCTTGTATAGACCTTGTATATTAGATGTTATAAAAGTCTAAAAGATCGTAACTTTTTTTTTTCTTCTCTCTCTCTCTCTCTTTATTATTTTTTCTTTAGACCTTGTATATTAGATGTTATAAAAGTCTTAAAGATCGTAACCATGTTTTTTCTTCTCTCTCTCTCTCTCTTTATTATTTTTTCTTTGAAGTGGAAGATAAGAAAGTTCGAAGGGCCAAAAATAAATCAAGAATCACGGTTGAAAGATTCTGACCGAAAGCGATCAGAATACAAGTATCTTCGTCATGTGTGTGGTATCAAGGTCTTTTTTATGGTGAAAAGATTTCATTCTGACGTGCTTTTGAAGAGAGTGTGAAATAGTTTAGACGGAATAGTCATAATGAAAATATGGATAACAAATCGGGAATTGCACAAAACAGTTCACATTATGGAGAACCCGGGCATCGATCCCGGTACCTCTCGCATGCTAAAAAAGCGAGCGCTCTACCATCTGAGCTAGCTCCCCTTCGCCTGCATGATATGGGACAACTTTGGTCAACTTCATCAGAAAATTTATATTCTAATCATATCAGTTTTAACCAAATCCATTGATGAGAACGACTGCAGTTTTAAACATAATTATGTGAAATAGAACTGAGTTGGTAAAACTTTTAAAATCGGTATATTAATATCAAATTCGTGATATGGCCTAATAACGGAATTCTGCAACTGTTGTTATTCCAAAAGCCCCCCCCCCCCCACAAACTATGAATTGGACTTACACGCTTTTTTAAATTCATTATCCCCCCCCCCCCCCCACCCTATTCCCCAACCCCTCGACAAAAAACACAGTCTCTCAGTTTAGCTCTCCCAACACTCCTGCGTGATTTTGTCAGAGAACTGGAAATTCTAAAAATGATATTTTCCCTTTCTTTTGATTTTGTACAACGCCGCTCAAGTCCTTTGAACTTGCGCCGCGTCGCACGGGTATACTTTCAGCCAATCGAAAGCGACCGTCCGAGCCGACAAAACAAAAGCGTGTAAACAATAGATGAAAGTGCCGGTGCTATTAGGGAAGATAAATGGATTTCTAGAGTAAATGATATCTTTTGACTTTCTATAAGTCGGGCAAACTTTCGAAAACTGGAGCTAAGTTTGATCGTAACGTTAATCAAACTCGAATTATTTTTCAAGACGCCATGCATTTTCCTTTAGACCTTGTATATTAGATGTTATAAAAGTCTAAAAGATCGTAACCATGTTTTTTCTTCTTTCTCTCTCTCTCTTTATTATTTTTTCTTTGTAGTGGAAGATAAGAAAGTTCGAAGGGCCAAAAATAAATCAAGAATCACGGTTGAAAGATTCTGACCGAAAGCGATCAGAATACAAGTATCTTCGTCATGTGTGTGGTATCAAGGTCTTTTTTATGGTGAAAAGATTTCATTCTGACGTGCTTTTGAAGAGAGTGTGAAATAGTTTAGACGGAATAGTCATAATGAAAATATGGATAACAAATCGGGAATTGCACAAAACAGTTCACATTATGGAGAACCCGGGCATCGATCCCGGTACCTCTCGCATGCTAAGCGAGCGCTCTACCATCTGAGCTAGCTCCCCTTCACCTGCATGATATGGGACAACTCTGGTCAACTTCATCAGAAAATTTATATTCTAATCATATCAGTTTTAACCAAATCCATTGATGAGAACGACTGCAGTTTTAGGCGCCTTGGATTAATTCGAGTGGCAGTAAACACGCGGCTTATTAACCTGAGAGCGCATGCATCAAAGCTGTAGGAGTTAATCCCGGATGCACGATTTGCCCACGAAAAGCCGCATTGTGTGTGTGCGAAGACCGTGACGTCTTTTTCAAGCCAGAAAAACCACGATTAATTTTCAACCCATTGAAAGATTCGTAATACTTGTTTAGCTCCCTCTGCGGCTAAACTAAGTTATTTAGCTTAGCTTGAGTTCGTGTCTAATTAGCACTGTACTCTGTGGCCCGAATTCACAAAGCAAGGTTTGAGCTCAGACCAAGGTTTGAGGTCAAACCTCCTTTTGTTTCGCCAAACCTTCTTTTGTTATTTACAAACCTGGTTTGTAAATAACAAAAGAAGGTTTGGCGAAACAAAAGGAGGTTTGAGCTCAAACCCGGTCTGAGCTCAAACCTTGCTTTGTGAATTCGGGCCTACATGTTTGGAATGGATCATTATGCACAATAAAAACACGGTAAACACCGTTTAAAAGGGTTGTTTACAAGTAATAAGACCTGTTTAAAAATTCAACAAGCTGTTGTATTGTAATGAACTGTTAGCATTTTAAACAATTACGTTTTATCTGTGTATATATAACCGAATGAATTTTTAAAAAGTAGATTTTTTTCGGGGTGGTAACTTGGAGCTGTCAATCTAGACACATTATGGGAGCCTCATTCAAATTTAATTCTCCAGCAATTAATGGAAATAAAGACTAGTGTTTTTTTTTCTCTCTCGCCGGTATAAACAATTGCGTGCTGGCCGTAACGCCAATGTGTTGATTCATCATTTCTTGTTTAGAGACTATGCTATTCCATTGTCATTTAACTCATAGAGGCCAAAAACACATTTTACGGAAGGTTTTAAATATAATATTTTTCTTTGAACTTGGTATAAAGCCCTCTCCAAAGAAAATATTTTCTCTTGCTCCTGTTCATCTCTTTTCCTCCCTCTCTTCTCTTCTCTTTTTCTTTTCTCCCCACTCTCTCTTTTGTTTCTTCACTGGCCACCCATTATGGGTGCAGTCTGCCTCCCTATCCGCATTCTGCCCCGTGCCCCCCCCCCCCCCTCCCCCCGTACGATAGTGTTTCTCCGGCTTATTATTATCATTATAATCATCATCATCATATTATTATTATCATTATTTAGATGGGGAGGGTGATGAATAATGAAAGGAAAGCAATTAATAAAAATTCGTTTATAATCGTTTAAAAATTTGGGTTGATTTTACTCTTCCATTCAATAAATCTCATTAAAATGTGAAAACTGCACTCATTATACATTTTTTGTCTTCCTCCCTCCCCCAAGTATACTAATGTGTCTCCTGCTTTTTGTTTGTTTGTTAGGTGGGGGTAATGGAAGGAAGGTAACAAATCATTGATTGACATTCGTTTAGAAATTTGCGTTTATTTTGCTCACATCACAAAAAAAAATCAAGATAAATCAATGCTCTTGCACAAGATTCAAGATTACGATTTATGATACTTTATTTCTCCAATCGTGCAAAATATAAACTAACATTATCAATTGCTCCTGTTTGTTGTACTTTCATATTATTCATGTATCAGAATTTCATGTGAAAGAAAAATGGACATATGCTTATAATAAGCATATGTCCATTTTTCTTTCACATGAAATTCTGATACTGCTGGTACTTCATTGGTAGCAGCGTAATCCGCGCTCGCCTTGAAGAAATCTCATGACGGCAGGCACCCTAGTACCTCATAATCCGCCCTTCTATTGTTCGAGTTTATAACCATGACAACGAACTCTACCTTTGGCCAAGTTCATTGTTCCTCTTACGTAACATAGATCTAGATAGGCCTCAGACATAA